>JAQGAU010002141.1:0-16476 GCA_034698045.1 Paramacrobiotus richtersi
TGCTTTGCTCTCCTATTCGTTCTGTTATTAGTCTGTTACCTCCTGCATTGATTTTCACTGATTGTAATATACGTTAATGCGGGGGGAGGGGGGGGGCACTTTATCGATTTTCCATGCCACTACAACAATCTGTATTATGTAACACTCTAACAAATAGTGTAGTACGTAAGAAATTTGAGCCGGTTTCGTTTGATTTTCCGGGCAGGTAAAGGAGAAGCCGTAAATATACCTCGCAGGACAACGTCTCCGTCCGGAGGAGACGTTTTTGCCTGTGAACACTGCACGGTGAAACTATGCAAAAGTGATATTCCAAAGGGGAGAATTAAAGCAGAGCCGGCAGAGATTCTGGCGGGGCAGTGTGGATAGCACTGGCGGTTGCACGTTCATAATTACGCTTTTGTGCAGCATTGGCGCCACTATTACTGCGCGATTGTGCATAATGGGGACCGACACACAGGCACCATGAAATGCAGTTTGCGGAGTATAGAGGGCAGAGAATGCGCACCACTGCGCGATTGCGCAACAATGGCGCCATAACTGCGCGGTTGCGCATTATGGCGACCGATACGCAGAAACCACAAATTTCAGTTTCGCTGAGTAAAGAACACCTTCGCTTCGGCCGAAGAAACCGGGTCGTCTGCGCCTCTGTGGCGCTCGCGCCAGAATTGCATTGACGATGTGGTGTTGCACTTGTGCTTTAACGCTGGGATCGGAGCTTATCGCGAACCTGCTGTTTTGTGCGCGAAATGAAAAGCGGCCGGATGAAGCCACATGTGCACACCGTTTTCTTCGGCAGCTATTGGTCTGGAATGTTACAGTGCGGGATACTATGTGTCTCAGTTATGTGGATGCAACGTCGAGAACCGCCGGCGCAGCTACAGAGGAAGCCTTCGTGCGCAAGTATAACCATAATTACAGAACTGTTTTATATCGTTGTTCTTCCTTAAATTAGCGTGTGGATCTTTCAGCACATGTTTTTTTTTGAAAGGCATTGGTAAAAAGTTGTTTCTAAGAGCTGTTCATCCTGTTTTATGTTTCAGCATTTGAGCACTGAGATTATGCGTGGCAATTTGTGCAGCTAGTCCTGGCCGCGGTCCCGTCGCACATAAACTAGGACAGATTTGTTATTTGAATTGATGTTGTTGAGTATAGTTTTTTTGTGCGTTGTACCATTAAAGTTTGATAAGCTAACGTTGTCGTTGAAATGCTATCATTTGTCGGCGACTCTGTTTCTCTTCAGGTATCTCGCGCTTTAATGAAAACTTGCCATTAGACATTTCATGTCGCACCTCGACCTCGATACTCATTCGGTAGTGAATTTTAATATCAAATACCACAAAAATACGACTGAAAACGAATATCGCATCAAGATGGTCGACAATTTATTCATCTTTCCTTTGCTAATATTTCCATAAAGACTCTGGAAACGCATCGTTAAGCTTTGCACCCGTAGCGTCGACGAACTTTACAAACGTCTATTTCGCTGAGTTTTTCGTTCGGATTGGTCAGCTCCCTTCGCGTCATCAGGTTGATCATAGCCGGCTTGTTTCTAGTTTTTGCAACTTCCCCACCGCTAATATGCAACACGGACTCTAGATCGTACGGCAGGTTGTATGTATCGATTGGATTTGTATCCAACAGGTCCACAAAGCTGGAACCTGCACGCAACAAACGAAAAACTTTATTTAAAGGTTTGTATTGAACGTAGTATGCGAAGTTACAAACACTGCCTTCGGAAAAGTTGATGTTGTAAAATTTGTGCGGCATTCCTTTTCTTGAAACACCGCGACTTTTACCTTGTTTGACGTTTGCTCGCTCGATATGAAGATAGCATTCTCGATCAGTGCGTCTGGTTTCAAAGTAAAACCCCAAGGTTTGCATCAATGCTCGCAAAATATAACCCTGATGATTGAGACAGTCAGCAGTGAAGTCGACTTGTTGTTCCCCATCTGCCCCTCCTGTCGGGGCGTAGCACCTGCCAATCGCCCAAAATGTGAACTTATATTCTCGAAAAATTAAACAGAATGTTTAGCGGAATTTACCTTTTGGATAGTTCGAAGAAAACGTAGTCTTTATCCGAAGCTTCCTTCGGAGCGAAAGTCACGCATCCTGCCGTTCTGTCGACAATTTCTTTCATCGCAGCCTTAATATTTGTCTGCTGCCATGGCGCTGTTATTAGAAAAATTAATGTTACATTGTTAATAAGTATTATCTGTACAAGTGTGCAACGGTGCATCCCTGTAATGAAACATATTATTCGGAAGTAGTGGGCTGTAGTTACGATGAGAAACTAAAAATCAAAATATCCGGTTGCTGATTAAACAAACATGGAAGATTCTTCTACCCACATGAAGACATGTTGTACTTAATTCGATTTGTTCTAACGTTAGTCAGGTTTGGGTTTATGCGTCCAGCGTTAGTGAACTGACTGCTTGTCTTGGACGCATAAACTCAAACCTGACTAACGTTGGAACAAGTCGAAGTACTGTATAAACAATTCGAAGTCATACGAATATTCATTTTACGAACCTGCACCAGGCCGATAAGTCAGATCAATATGTACCGTAAGTAATGCTATTCATGAGTTTGTGGCTCGCGGTTGCGTGAGCTAATAGAAATGAACCAACACACGTTCTCGTAAAGAACAAACACAGATTCTAGCAATCACTTACCAAGCCTGTTAGACATCTGATAAGGAATATGATTGTCGGGCCAAAGTGGGGTTGTGTAGTTTCCTAGGTCACCCTCGTTGGGGTTGGGAGATCTGCTTCCGTTGGGACAGGTTTCCGGCCATGTGGGGCATGCCTTTTGGTGTACTTTTGCAGGTGGAGGCCGCGGTGCAATTGTGCTGCCTTTCACAATACAGATGCCGAGAGTGCCAACAGCGGGACTGCTGCAAGAATATTCGTTCGAGCAGCAAGGTCTCTTCATGTAGCATTTGTCACCCGGCTTTGCGCATGTTGGAGAACTGACGAATGTATAATCCGTCAAAGCAAACGACGAAACCGGTGCGGAGGCCATCTATAACAACAACCAGTTAACCACAGCATTGTTTTAATGTTCAGCGGATCGTAAGCAGTCATCAAAGAGACTGCAGCGGAAGTGACATCCGTATTACAAAGCTTGCAAAAGGAGATTTGCTCGTGAAAAACGGTTAATAAAATAAAACTAGCGACAGATACCGACTGATACTGATAATGATAATGAGATACAAACTGATAAAAATGTTTCATAAACTGCATCTCTCTCGAGCCACACCTGGAATCTGGATGCCACTCTGCTACTGCAGTAAAAACGAGAAATCTCGCACTGATTGGCAAAAAAACAATATTCTGCTCAAGGTTAAGTTATGGCAAACCATACTTCCACAGTTTCTTCCAAATCTGTTAAGAAACGTATTACGCACATGGTCACACTCATAATGTCTCATAATGAAACAGTGGTCTGCCATGTATCAGGCTTATACAGTAAATGCGGTATAGTATTATGCAGACTAACGCCGTATCTGTATAATTATGTCAACTTACAGAGTATACAGTGAATAAGAAACGAATTTTAACAATTGGCGACACTTTTGGCTCATGAATTAACAATTTCTGACTGTAAGTACTTACCATACAAACAGCGCAAATCGCAAGGATCATAGTAGCGGCGTTCTTGCATGAAGCTACACCAAAATGCAGCATATTGCTGAAATTGTTGCCAAAGGGAAGATTAGGAAAGTTTGAAAACTCTTATTTTCTTTATAATTTATGTTCGCCATAGTTCCAGCTTTTTATACTCCTTTCTTGCATTCGTTTGCACTGTTATGAGCAGACAAGAGTAAAGGATGACCGGAAATCTGCAACGCTGCAAATACGACACCGTCAAGGCCTCCTTGGACATGAACGAATCCTTGACAAAGTGATATTTAGTTCTGACATTTGTCCATGCGTAAGCAAGATCGCCTGATGTCACGCAGACGTTCTGACACGGGTATGTAAAATCTCCAGTTTTCCTGTTAGCATTCTGGTTGTTTTGCGATTTTTCAAGTGCCTGCAAGTGCAAGGACAGGCTCGTGCATATATCATAGCACGTGTGTGACCGGTGAAAGCGTTCCAACGGGAAAACGTTGACGGGCTTTCCCCGTCGGAACGAATTTAGCGTTGGCTTGCAAATAGTCGAGTAGACGCAGACGCATGACGCGACGGTCTATCACATGCGACGCTGCTCACAGACTTCATGCGTTCGGAATTAAGATAAGCGGTAAACCAAAAAGCCAGGAACCGCTGTTAACAGACATTTTTGTACGGTAATAGAGCTAACTAAGACAAACTACGACTTAATAAGACTAACTACGACAAATAATTCCTTCTTTTTGCCTCAGCCCTCAGGTCAAGTGCTGTTGTTACTCACTGTAGTCAACAGCTATCCACGAAATGCAGAAATTGTAGTTTACCATGTCACTACTTTTTCTTAAGGAAATATGCTACCAGTTTGCACACATCTCGCTTTCCTTGCTAGCATGCGGCGCGCATTTTTTGTTGCAGACTCGATAGAAGAAAGTATTTAGCATATGACCAAACTAAACAATGAAGCTATTGTCTTAAAAAAACAATATATGTCCATTTGTAAACAATATATGTCCATAAGCGCCTTTTGTCTATTTACGATGTTTGTCCTGATGCCAAAGTGGGAGAGTTTATACTAGCCGAGACGACAATCAAGAAAAAGCAAATTGTGCTATTGTTCTACTGCATTTTTTAATCACTGAACGCAGCAAACAATTGTAAGATTACCGGATATGTGTAAAGAAAGAGTTGTACTATTTAATGATGCCGCTTCCGAAAACGGTCGCGTATATGCCTGCAACGGTATCATATTATTATGTCCTTAAATTGTCTATCATCTAATAAAAACGAAGGAAGAAACGTACTCGGCAGATAGGGTCATTTCTGCCAAACACACTATGTGCAGGCGCATTTCAGCCACCTTGTGTGCAGACGTACTGATGAACGGTAAATTTGTTTAAAAACTTCTGATTGAACTTCCTGCTTGATGGCTTCATTAAAAGAGATATTCGCTGCAAAACAGAGTGAAAGAATCCCGCTGCATTAAGTCGTGCGGCACATACATCATTTGGTGCACTGTCCTATCGAGCAATGGCAACTGTTGCCGGTGGGAAAATTTAGCTCAAAGCTATGCGCACCACTTTCGATTTAAAATGGAATTTGTAAAATGGAATTCCATTAATTTTCGATAAATAAAATTTATTTATTTTAATGTAATTATTCAGATAATTCATTTTATTAGTGATTTAATTATTGTATTATTTGACATTTTTTTAATTATTTCATTCCTTTTTAGAGTATCGGCGAAAATGTGAACTATCACGTGTTACTAACTCAAATACAGTGATTCTTTGTTTGCCCGCGAAAAATTGTTTTCTGTGTTTGCGCACTTGCTGTTGGTGGTTGCGTGAAATTGTGAGTAATCACGTGGTGTCAGCGTAGATGGATTGCACTTTTGTGAGCCCGCGCAAAGTGTGCATATGCGAAATGTTTCGAGCTAATAGTCGTTGCTATGTGTGCATCTGTGAAACTGTGAATCGTCACGTGATCAGAAGTATGTCAGATTCTAGTACCAGTTCCTATTACGGAACTACGTCCCGTGACCACGAAATCTCCCAAACCAAAAAGGCTCCGCTCGAATATGTTACATATTCCTTTTTAATGTTTTGCCCCGCTGTACATATCGTACGAGTTACACTGTTTGGTATTACACAGTCACATATTAAAAAACAAAAACACGTCTTCCATTTCTTTGGATGAATCAACCGTACCCAGAACACAAATAGCGTTACCACGCTGTATTTCTATACTAATGCGCTGGCGGAGAAACTCCATGGATCGGCGATTTCCATTGTTCTCCCGTATTCTGCGCCCGACTTCCTTCAAAAACACAGCCGCTCTGGGACCCCAACTCCCCATTGTCTCGAATCCTATCGGCTGGACACAGTATCGGTCGCTCAGAGCGCTGTATCGGGTTTCCTTCTGTCTTTCACGTTGATCCGCGGCTGCTCCACAGGTAGTGCTAGTGCGGGCGATATAGGAGTCAGCACAGGTGTCTGCAACGGTAACGTCCCAGACAAGCGGTTTTCCAGCCTTCCATGGCATGAGCGTCAAACCATCCGGACGTTTCCCGTCCCCTCTATCCAAACCTGGCGGTTCACGTACTGCCGGAGTGCCATAATAATATTCGACGCGTGATGTTTACCGTATTTGGTTACGTGACCACTGTAAACGCTGTGCCTAAATCGGAGATGGACACTTGTATGAGATGACAGAGACGTTATGGCTTTACGAGTGATAGAAACTTCGTAAAGCCTTACGTTTCGCTGCCATCTCGACGACTCAGTTACCAATGATGAAAGACGTATTTTTCCTTCACGGTACCTGGCTTGTACACCGGATATCATGGAGGTATACGAACCATGTGCCGTTTAGGACAAATACTGTTCTCCGTAATGTACCGTAGTTTTAACAGTGATATAAACAGGAATATGCGTTGCAAACACATTTGGTTAATCAACGCGTGACGATGGAGGGTTTATTGTCTTATGGGCCGGAGAAAAAGTGGTCTTGACAACATGCCGGTACTCGTGTATTCAATAACAGGAGTGCCGAGAATGTGGCCGAAACCACCTTTGTAATCGGTGAACTATCACAGAATAATCTTCAGTATGTCCTGGATTATTCACTAAAACTCACAACGTGAATATCCCAGGAAATGCTGAGGATTGTGCACAATTTACCGTCGATCAAAAAGGAGGCATCATACTTTAGCGCTGTATCATATGAAAGAGACGTGATTGAGACTAAGACAAACTTTAAAAGACTGTGCGGTTTGCTGTCACTTTGATAATTCAGTTATATATACTGTGATTGACCATCCAAGCGACTGAGTAGGCATTCGTTTTTTTGTATGTTTACGTACTTGACGTGTACAGGGTGTCACTTTAGATACGCTATGCACGGGACTGTAGAAATATGCCGCAGATTTATTACGGATATGTGACTTTGGCTTTGTACAATACAACTAATTTGTTAGTCAGAAAAAGTTCTTTAGGTTTTGCTTTTATGCTGCTTAAACGGTACCGTTTAGAGTTAGTCGTTGTCACTTAATTCTTGCACGCCAATGTGCCTGTTCAGCGTAATTTAGATAGCCATGTGATTATAGCCAGATAACTTTAATGATACTATATAAAAAATTCTTACAAACGTTTATTTGCTGCCATGTATTTAGTTTTGCAATCTGGCACTTTGTAGTTTTGTAGTAATAATACAAAAAGTAGGTAAACTTCAAATATAGGTCTAACCAGTTGTATTTTTTTATAGGCCGTCCCGCCACCTGCCAACGTACTTGTACGACCATGGCACCTTTGAACGGGCTGATGACGGAAACAATCGACCAAAGAACGCTGCCAAACTGGCCCTGCGGTACGCCGCCGAGAAAACGCCTGAGTGGCGTAAGAGTACGGTAAGACCCTTCAATCTGTTGTATGTGATTTTACCGTATTACCAACTTGCATGTTGTAGGGAGACCACTGCCGTGAGTTTCGTAAATCTGCCGTGGACTTGGCGTATTTTCACCATGGCCAAGCGGGATTGTTTGCCAGTGTATCAGTTATCGCCAAAGAAATTGCCAAACTTGCGGAAGATCTGCACAAAACTCATACCAACCGTGTTCTTGATTATCTCAGAACATGCACAGCAGACGCGTTGCCCAGTGGTGGACCGTGTTGGTTAGACGAGTTGAGAAATTATCGGAAACGAGACGCAGAGAAGGCTGTGCATGTTTTGAACGCAGTGAAACTCGGCTCTGATGAAACTGCAAAGTATGAGGAAGACAGTCGCACTCTTGACGGAATATTTCTGCGGCTGCCCGACGCCTCCAGTTTGACTGAGAAGGAGCTCAAGAGGCGTGGTGAACAGTATCTGTCATTGTGGGACAAACTGGGGAAAATCACTACATTAACAACTAACTTCCACGATACAACTGCCGATGCGTACTCTGGTATTGTGGAAAACGTTTACAAGTTGCGAGACAAAATTGCAACCGATCAGTTTAATGGTATGTACATGTTCTGTGCCCAGGGCTGAGTAGTCAGTTTTCATTGACAGTCACTTTGTACGTCACGGGTCGGAGTGACTGCCAGTGAGGACTGACTAGTCTGTCCTGGGGAACGCAGCACCTACGAAACTCTACTAACAACTTATTCAGGTCACGTTTGGTTCCAACAAATTGCTGAAGTACTGCCAAAGGTCAACAGTCTGATAGCTGATCGCTTTCTGGAGTTGAGCGCTAAGGACACAGTGCCGGATAAGAAGATAAAGCAAAAGTTGATTTTGCTTGATGACACCATTCAGCGTGTTAAAAGCAGTGTCATCGGTATTGCGTAACACTATATATGTTGTACATGAATTAATAAATGTTTCTGTTTACAGGGCCACCCCACACGGAGCAACTCCTGGACGCCCTTGCCGAGTCCGTGACATCGGAGGAACGTAGCGCCAGCGAAAGCCCCACCGAGGATTGCGACGCCGAGATGCCCAGTGGAAGTGGCTGAGCGCATGCCTCCATCATGACCACCACACGTGTTTTATCTCCTATGGCAATAGTATTGTTTTCCTATATTAATAGTATTTTTTAATGATTTTTTCGTGTATTCTTTTAGTCGTAACAAGTGCCTTCAATAGCGTCATTGGTTTTGTTATTGCTTTATTTTTCTATGTTTTTTTAATTTGGAAAACTGCAGTTTTTTCTGCAGTATAAACTGCAGTCTTAGTACCGCGAGACGTTATTTGCTGCTCATAGTACCTGCAGTTTGACTTGAGCTTACCAGGAGCCCACTATCATTTGACGACAGTCAGCCGTAATACTCTTTTGCTTGTTTTCCTGCACAATTATGTGTACTGTAACCTGATCATTATACTAATGCTCAACACAAAAGTATTCGATCAAAAGAAAGCTAGAAATCAGCTACTTTTCTGTTAGCTGTTTCTATTTTTCTGTTACCTGTTCGGTAGAATTCAGGCCATAACTTCATACATTTGACATTTATTATTGTTTGATCCGTCTCGGGTGCACTAATTTTGATGTCATAATGTGCTCTCAGAAGGCTACAGTGGTGTTCCAGTGCGTAATGTCATGTCATCTTGCAATGAATCATTCCTATTTCATATCATATCATAGCGCAAATAAACGACACGGGGATTTCAGCCCTTCAGTACATCCTTAGCTTTTTTTCTAATGAGAACGTTTTCCCGGTCGGAGAACTTCAACGTTTGGTTGTTTTCTTTCCCACTTTTTCATCCGAAAGTCCGTTCAGTTATGGATGTGACAAACTTACGTCGACAATCTGGAGCTGCTGTGAACAATTGCCACAGTGGATCCTGTTTAATAACGGCTGTCATTGGCTGTCGGCCAGAACCGGCAGAATGTCCTCGATCCCCGCGCCCATAATTCCGGATTCTATTTGGGATTAATTTTGGGAACCGGAGAAAATTAGCGCTGGCTGTTCACTTGTTGTTCTTCGTCTTGCGTATTAAGTATCCTTCAGACAGCCAGTAACGTTGATGGTCCCGCAGTCCAATTACCGACAGGTGTGCTGGTAGGTTCGTTACCGGCATCCAGATCTGTCTCGACTTTCATCAACGGAGATTTATAGGCTAAATGAAAGGTCGTCTGGAACGTGAGATCTTCACGGAGGTAGTGAGAGTTAGCAGCGCTGTCGAGAATTCCGGCCCAATTTGGCCGACTGTAGTCACTGTAATAACGAACAATGTTTTGTTTCAAGTGAATAAAATTGCGCTCTAAGTTTGCCACTACCATGAAGATCTCCATAAATTCAAAATTCATTTCGACTTTCATAACATGAGAATTTTAGCCTGGCTAGTACGACAAATCTTTAGGGACAGCATCACCATGAACAACAAACACTTCAACAGAAGAATACACCTCAGATCAATAACTCTTCGAAAAGTCCGTACTTGCAATGAGTTTCGATTTCGAGTACGTTAGCAAGGTGTTTTCTAACGTTAAGATACAGCTCGGCTGCTGGTATGTAAAAAGCAACATCCACCTTTGTGAGCGAAAGTGTTCTTAGTGCTATATGAGTCTATGAAATATGTTACATGGTTACATGCTAATTGTTACTTGCACGGGTTTGTCTGCAGGTCGGTCATGACGGGTTTCAGCTTAAACACTGAAACATACACGGTTCTTTCTGGAAAATTTCATGGCCGAAGTTCTGCAAAACTTTAACTTTTGTGGTAACTTGTAGCGTTTACCAGCATAGCTGGGATCACTAACACAGCTTACGCAAGTCAGTACAGTGATCTGAAACGGAGCGCTTTCAGTGGCATTCGAAATCTGTCGATCTGCTGTATTTGTTGCAGGACTAACGAAAAGCTGTAAATGCCAGTACGAGCGACGTTCAAGTTATCGGTAATATCTGGTACTGCAATTTCTGTTAGACTTGGAAATGGTATACACTAAGACTACAAGGGAACAAACCGTAGCAGAATGATGTTTCAGGTCTGTTGTTGTTCATAGCACAAACGAGTGTCTTATATATGCTCAGTTACAGTCACACACTGCACCTCAAACGCTCCTACACAGGATAGTTGTGCTGACAGATAGTGGGTTGGGTGCACAGTATAAGTCATAGGATGCATAACTCACAGATCAGATATCAGACTACGACTTTACTTTTTTGCCCGGAGCGCAGCGACGGGCTATTCCTATGCGCTGAACGTTTTGTAAAATATTTCGCCTCACAAGAGCGTCACCGACCGCCGACAGGCCATAGACATCGCCCCCCTAGGTGGCGGTTACAATTTTGAGCTCCGGGCACACTATCGATAGCATCGATCACTAGTAACAATTTCTTTTGCCGACGCGTGTGCCGTACTTTAGGGCTGCATATGTACCTCATTGTCAACAATGCTGGTCAACATTCATTAGTCACCAACCTTTAGTTTTGATCGTTAGTGGACAGACAACATTATTACTTAAAGGAGCAAATTACAGCCATAACGCTTACGAAAAAACCAGAACACAATTCGCTGTCGCGCCAAAGGAAATCCGGAATCCAGAAATCCTACACGCCGATCACGGAGAAATTGCTGCAGCAACAGCAGGTGGCAAGCACAGCTCGCATCACCATGTCAGAGGACACATAACATTCAAAACAGTATCTGTAGTGGCATGTTGTCCTCGTTGCATGCATTGCAGCTTTACCAATCGGTATTTTCACAGAATATTGTAATGCTCGCTTTTTTTCAGAAAAAGAAACCCGAACACCGCTTGCGCGGCCTGAAAAATGGGATGTAATCAGAAACCGCACTACGGTGTACATATAGTGTAATGCGAGTTATAAAGGCATCGTACTTTAGGTTACAATACTGCCTGTAATATGGAGCCCTTAATTAGGAGAAGCATTGTACTAACACACAACGATACTTGCTTTTCTGTGACAGTTCTGTTCAACGCATACGTAAATAAAAATAAAGGTCAAATCCAGCGAAACCCCTTTAGTCATAGTAACCGCAGGCCAGTCTGCACGCTTTCGTTGACTAACAATCCATAGACTCAGTGCGGCTGTCGACATTGCACCCATCGAATGATCCTTGTTCGTAAACTCCTGGTGCTCAGTACAAAAAAGCAGGGATCGAGCAGGGCCAGTAGCATGGACAGGACAGCTTGTGCTCGGCCCAAAGTCTCAATCTTGCTCAGCGGCACGAAACCCGTCAGGTTGTAGTACACCAAACTCGGAAGCCAGCAAACCGACGCGCTAACTGTAAACAGGGTCACAACGACAAACGACTCGGACGCAATCGCTCGCTTTCGCTGCACTGGGCCTGAGAAACCTGTGATCTGGCTCTGGGTCGGCACCCCGTCGCGTGGCACAGACTGCATAACAAAGGCTCGTCGTCTCCTTCGAAACGTCTTCCAGAGAAGAATGGGATAACACACCGGAATGGATAGCTTTGGCACGCTAAATACCCACACAATCACTAACATCGCCCATGTCAGCTGCGCTTTGTTGTCCAAATAGCAACTTGTACTAGGCGACACTCGGTAATACATGGCATCTAACGTTATTCCCGGCAGGATCAGGACATGCAGGTACACCACTATTCCGACGCAGAGTAGAACGGCTACCCGTGTAGTGTGACGAGTTTTGTAGGTTATCGGCCACAGCAGCGCCCAAGCACGGTTGATCGTGATCAGCAAGTGAATGTTCACGGTCACAGCCGCCACAATATAAGAATTATAAATCTTTAACGTACAGGCTGCAGATCCCAACCACCGGACGCCGTAATAGTCGGAGAGTATTATCATCGGGTTGCCAAAACCAACGTACAGGACGTGACTGCAGAACAGGACGACAATATACACATTAAACGGAGTGCGCAGCTCTTTCTCCTTAAGCAGCACGTAGAGCAATGCACAATTGACGCCGAGTGTGATCACTGTAAAGCTAATTATGCTGGATGCCGAACCACTCGCTGCGCTATGGGTCTCTTTCGCTGCAGTCTGATTACTGGGAGTAAGAGAAAAATTTGTGCAGTTTTTGTCCAGCATTATGAATGTCTGTCAGCGGTAGTCAGCGAAACTTTGGGCACTGCAAGTAACCGCAACATCTGACTTCTGCGTACGCGATTCGTTTTTCTGCAACCCGTATATACAAACAGTTTTGCTTCCAACAAAACGGCTACTAACATTATAATACCGTATATCTGTCTAATAATTCGGAAAGCATAAACTGGAAGGGAAAACACCTTTCCGGGTAATTGTTAGAATTAATTTCGATGACTGGAGGAAATGAACCCTATTTCCTGTTTATCCTTTCGCGTATTGCTGCAGACTGTTACTGGCAATCTGGCTGCAAGCGTACTGTAAGCCAATTACTGACAGATTCCTGACCGACATCTATTTCAAATGTCATCACCGTTGGTTTGTAACCTCGTTTCGAGGGTCGTCCAAAATGTGAGACCATATTACAGGAAGTGAATTAGCTAAAATGTCGAGAATATCCCAATTTCGCCGTCTGAAATTTTCGAAAAATGGGTTATTTGACTGTATGACGTCGGGTTGATATCATAATTTCATACGTTTCATATTTCGTGCAAATGAGGATAATGTTCTCGTATTACAGAATATTTAATGTTTTTAAATTATTGTTTCATAAGCTCATTTAAGATTATTTCTTTCCATATCATTATCTATCAGATCGGACAAAACCTGTATATAAAGTAAATCCCTAGTTTGAAGTGCCTAAAGTGCACTATCAGCCCCATATTTGCCACTGTAAATTTAAAATTCATTTCGCAGGCAGATAACCCAACTGGCAGTTATGGTCGACATTCATGACATAAGAATTTAACCCTCATTCACAAAGACCACAAATCTTCAGTATCACCATAAACCGGCAGGGTCTAAAACCTGGAAGTGGAAGCTTCCACTGGAAGTTTCCACTGGAAGTGCAAACTTCCAGTCTGGAAGTGTCACTCACTAAAACCTGGAAGCATTGGCTAAAACATGGAAGTACAATAGAAAAACCTGGAACCACACTATTCCGTGAAAACGTACTGTATCTTCCGCAAATATGAAAAACAAGTAGGAATCATTATACTGTACAGAGCTGTATACACTGAGGAGGAGTATACTGTACACTAAATAATGCAATTCCACTGCACATGAGCTGTTGAGCGCAGTGCGCCGCACAGGCAGCGGAAGTAAGTACTAGGACTTCTAGATTGTCTGCATCATTACAATTTACAGGTAAGTGAGCGCATGTGCAGCGGCAACTTGTCCCGAAATGTGATATACGTTTCTCGTGCTTCTCATATGCGTCATAACTACCAGTTCGTAAACGAATAAATGAAGATTTGTGTTCCGCTGCACACAACCCACGATGTCAGAAGGAAGCCCACTGTCTGTGTATTATTGACAAAAAGGAACGTAACTTGCCAGTTCGCAAGCAAGTAACAACCAGAAGTCCACCAGTACATCATATCTGTCCGCAAAAAATGTACTCTCGATTCTCTTATCGGCGAATCGTGACAGCCGCGACTTGCTTAGACCAGTCACAACATTCAAAAGCACAGCAGCGAGGAAATATCAGAATTGATATGGATGCGCTTTGGCAGTTGGCCGTTAACTCGAACGCCTTAGTCACTCAAATTTCCCTAATATTTGTTCACTTGCTCACACTTGCAGTTGTAGAGCTAATACCTATAAGTTTCTACTGGTTTCGACTGCCGCTCGATAAATGCGCTGTGCAGCTAATGTATAACTGAACTGCTTGCGTGCCATCTTCTTCCGTCAGATGGATGACAGGAATGATAAAGGACACGATGAAGCGGTAAGCAAACACGTCGACAGCGAAAATATAATTATTATGACGTTTTGTTTTTATTATTTTGTTGACATCGGTATTAATATAGCTAGTCTTAATGCGTCTTGAGGAAGCCCCACAATGCACATAGGTTTAAGGACTTCAACGCTTGCAGTTAATAAACACTAAGTGCACCGTAGTCCTTTAAAATATATGTCTCAATGAAACTGGCAATTTGGGATTTAGTTATATAAATGAGCGTTGATTAATAAGAGCGTTATACAAATGCAGAATACTGCAATCAAGATTCCGCGTTGATTTATGTTTCTCGCCTACCAAGGAAAGGGAAAAACAATAACGAGCTTGCCGTCGGCACCATAGCAAATGCCTGCTTTTACATCGATGTGAAATGCGTGAGAGCGGAAGTGGCAGACTTCGCTCCAGCAGCGCTCATTTTACCGAATGTTAGAGAGAAAATGTCCCGTTCATTTGCAGCACGTGAAGAACGTATTATACGTAACCTTTTCTGTGTGATATCGTCTCTGCAGTTTCATTATCATATCCCCGCCATTACGCATTTGAACAACCAGCGTATATGTCCCTCTCTACAGTACTGTATACCGCTTTACGCAGTAATTTTTGCAGATCATAGCGTGCCAAGTGTTGTGTTGTAGCTTCGATGACCTTCTACTGATGCTAGTTCTGAGTAATGTTCCTCGCTTCCCGTGGTTTTTGTAGCTGTCGGTTGGTCGCTATGATATTCTCCTATTCATCACTGCATACATGTTCTGATGTAACTCTTAATTCCGTATCTGGTAAGACCCCGTTTTTATTGTACAATGCTTATCACCAGCGAGTTTCACTTTCTACCGCAAATAATGTTTTTTCTAAGGATAGAAGTCAGGCTCAGAAGTCAGAACTGCCAGACTACCACTTCCATGTTTTAGCCAGTGCTTCCACGTTTTAGACAGTGATACTTCCAGACTGGAAGTTGACACTTCCAGTGGAAACTTCCAGTGAAGTTTCCACTTCCAGGTTTTAGACCCTGCCCCATAAACCACAGACACTTCAACGGAATAACTGGTTCAACCTCTACGTGCCCACTTTCTGCTGATTTCTGAAAGACTGTGCGTCAACTACTTACGCAACAATTGCATCCGAGGACAGTATATTCATATAGACTTGAGGTATCGAAAACTGGGCGTTCCATGTTTGATAAGTTACGGAACTTTAGGTTGCGCGGCAACCAATGAAAAAAATTAAACAGGATTCCTGTGCCATTAAATTTTGTCGTTTGGGAATGTGTGTTATTACCCAAGGTTAACATTGCAGTAAAGGGCACACACTTTCTCAGAATATCTCATTAACTGTAGTCCATCTTGGGCGGGTGCGGTTCGGTTTTACGCTCATCAAACGTTGACTTCACTTGATTCAGACGTCAGTTGTTGAATCACTTTCAATGTTGCTTCACGAACTTGCTCTGTGGTTTATCGGGGAGAATTCCCGCCACCAACACTCGTTTTTTGGCTTCATAGAAGCTAGTTTAATAGCGCGGGCAACCCAATAATCTTTTCGAACAACATGTGCTCTTGTAGAGTTTTGGTTTGGGTAAGTTAACACTGTATTGGATAGTTGAGATACTGCTCAATAGCCCGTCTGTAAAAACTAGTTTCAACTTCGTTAAAGTGTTTTTAATGTCATATGCGACGTACGTACGAACTGCTACGAGTGCTTGCATGGACATTCTGGAAGGAACATTCAGATACCTATATACTGTGTTAAAAAATGCGAACACGTATACAGTTTAAGGCTTTTATATTCTATGATCAATACAGTGTACGTTGACTGCTGCAGTACATCGTGTGTCGTATTAAGGGGAAATTCTGCGTATTGTCATAAGTAATAGCGAATCACAGCAGCCAAGCATCTGTAAGCTATTTACTAGCCTTCGTTGTTGTTTATAATGACCAGAACGTCCATAAACAGTGTCCAGAAATCCGTTAGTGCGCGCAGCGTCCGGCTGTTGCACAATAGCGGCAAAAAGTTTAAACACATTTCCTTCTCAAATAATTCAGCGGTTCATCCAAACT
>JAQGAU010002142.1:0-16475 GCA_034698045.1 Paramacrobiotus richtersi
AATTTTAGAATCTGCGATACAGCAACGCAGCAGATTTGATGGTGTAATTAATGCCGGCTTTCAGAACGTCGCTCTTCGAATTAGCCTGGCGCTGAAACAGGGTAGTTCGCTGTGACGGTATAACCCACATTCCAAAATATACGAAAAAAGGAAATTAATATTTTAGCTCACAGAGTCTGCTGACGAACTCGACTTCAAACATGGGAAAACTATTGATCTAATGCTTTTGAATATGCAGCATGCCACGTTCGGTGCATTGCGTTTCTTGGCAACTGATTAATTTTTAAGTACATACAAGAATTATGATAAATTTCACAACAACAAAACAATTTTGTTATGTTTCGGGTGACCTCTAATCGGGAAAACCAAGCTGAACGGTATGATTCAGTATGAATGGCCGCGCTGGAGAAAGCCATCACCCAGCACCCTGGTCCATAGTATTTAGTAAATTAAAGTATAGGCTAAGGCTATTTTGCCGCAGTGCGTGTAATAGAGGTCAAAATAGCTGGTTGGCTATTCTGCCGCAGTCTGCGCTAAATTAGCTGGTTGGCTATTTTCCCGCACTGCGGGCGTTGTATAGCTGGTTGGCTATTTTGCCGCATACTGCGTTAAAGTAGCTGGTTCGCTATTGTACCGCACTTCGCCCGGCAAAAACAGTGTTTTGTAGCCGTTATTACACGTTTGTTGTTCTAACTGTCACGCAGCAACTTAGCCAACAACGTCATCTGCGCCTCCTGGACCTGAAAAGCTGAACAGCCCGAATCTAACTGGCAACCATATTTTTTATAACTGAAAAAATTACTTTGATGTTATGCCCTCCCTGCAAGGATTAATTATGGGGCACTATGCCGTAGGGTTGAACTGGGGTGCTTGGCCAACTCCGAGCAAAAGTGTTTGACGTCTCCTATCCTCTACTGCGCAGCTTTCAGGCTTATTTTCAGCCCGCTCCCAGGACAGTGTTTTGTCCTCTATCTAACGCATGGCAGAGAAGGCAGCTGCCTATTATCCGGTTCTGCAGAATCCCGTTTGAACACGTAGTGGTTGGGTCGTTTCTGAATGGGGTGCGAGGCTGGCAAACGGGTACAACTCTTCAAAGACTGCAACTTTTCGAAAGTTCTGCGAGAAGTTTTAAAGATTTTCTGTCATTCTTTAAAGATGACGAACGATCTTTAAACAATGCGGGCTGGCTTTACAGAAAGATCTCTTTCTCTACGGTAAAGACTGAAATCTTTGAACATTGGCGTCAGTCTTTAAAGACTGGTGAAATTCTTCAATGTGAAAGAGAAGTCTTTAAGAGGTTAAACAGAGCGAATATCTATCTTGAAATAGCGGTGGCATAACCTGTAACATCTAGCCGAACTGAAGATTGCAAAAGTCTTTACGGAGTTGTTTCACATTTGACGGGTCTCGCGCGCCATATTTTTGCTTATCTTACAAACATTGCTGTAGAGGCTACCGTACTATGTATCTAGGAATTTGATTGTATTTTTCGGTGTCATGCAATGAACGTTTGGTATTATGTAGGTATTCTCCCGTATTCTCTACGTATTCCGCTTGTATTCTTTATTAGTTTCCTAAGCGACTTCGGTGTTCCGTACGTATTTCTCAGTATTCTTCCTTATTCTGCTTGTATTCTATACGTATTCTACAGTACAAAAAGACTACTAAAAAAACTAAATGAAGAAAAGAAGAAATAAACGAACTGGGAGAATACTGAAAGAATATAAGATGAATGCGGAGATTACGTAGAATACGCACATTGTACCGGAACAATTATAAAAAACCGCGGAATACACACGGAATACGGAAGGAATACAAGGGAATTCGGACAGAATACGGGCAGAATACGGAAAGCCCACCAAATTCAGTTATTAACTAATGTAGCGGGACAATGGCATCTGTACGTATTCTACGTATTCCGTACGTATTCCGCCGATATTCGGCCAGTATTCTGCGTGTATTCTACATTTTGTTGTGTAAGAACATAAACAGTTACCAAGAAAATACAAGCGGAATACTGTGAGAATACTAGCGCGCTCGGCAGAATGCAGCATTAGAAAGCGGAATACACGTAGTATTAATACTAACGGAATACGGTAGAATACTTGGAATATAATGCCGAAAAAACGCGTCCGAAAAAGCTGTGGTGCCCGGATCTAGGCTCATCTAGCCATAGGTGAAATCGATCAAGCGTTCACAGGCAGGTGAACCATTGTAGTTCTATGGTCGGTACTGAAGGTAGTAACTACAGTACATGTTCGTTCATTGTGACGGGCTCAAGCTCTGGGACGCCTATTCTGGTGTTTTGGTGTACGGGAGAGTGATTAATGGGCATTTTGCAATTACAATTAATTTCCATTCAAGCCACGGTATATTTCGGTTGGATTTGTCCTTTTTGCAGCAACCTTTGCCGTAAGGATCACCACTCACCGCGATCTGAAAGGATGTGTACTGTGTCGAGCCAGACTTTTATATAATTGAAAGATCATGTAACCCCGTTTTCCACTATGGCCGACCTAAAGGTGTTGTTTGTTTTACGTGATTTGCCTTGGCTGTTTGGTTTTTTTACCTTCTGGTCGGTATGATAGATTTTTGATCGATATCACAGTAATGTGTGAGCTGCAGTCTGCAGATATAATAAGTCTGTTACCGTCTGTCCATTAGACTCCTCAGAAAAGCCTCACTTCTAGCGTTTTAAATTAATGACTGCTGTTTAACATAATCCTGTTGAGCGAGCGTCTGCTCACCAACGATAAAGTGCGGCCACCATCATTAAGCCAGACTTCTTAAGGCCCAAAGCCGTGATGCATGCAGCGGTTTTGGCGGGTTCCGAATCTCGAATGTTTTTTTACGGCTGCGCACGTAATAATTGTCAAGATATACGGATCCTGTACAGGTAAGCCTGCTCTATTGTGTCACCTGGGCTCTCGCTGTCTCTTTCACCCAACGGCTGCAAAAAACAGTTGCACTGTATCTCCCTGTTCAAAAAGTCTTAGCTCTACTGTGCGCTTTAAACTCAATAAAATTTGACTCGTAAGATATCGTTCGAAAAAGCAGAATATTTGTCGCGTTCTGACACAAGATGAGCAAGATCCGTTGATAAACAAAAAAATACAAGCATCCAAACATTTCAAATTTTCACCCTGTGTGCAGTATGTATCCAAACTGGCCGGTTCCGTGTGAGAACGTGCTAAATTTTTTCTCTTTCTACCGATATCCTGAAAGCCAAGTTTTATTGATTTTAAAGAGCACACTAGCTAAGACTTTTTGAATAGGGCGATACAATGCTGTTGCATTGTATCGCTGTTTTTTTTGAACAACAATGGCACCTGTTTTTTTTGCAGCCGTTGTGTGAAAGAGGCAGAAAGAGCACTGGTGACACAATAGAGCAGCCCTTTCTCCATATAATCTTGCAATTGTTACATACACAAGTGTAAAGTGTAAGATTTTAATAATTCCCGTTGGACTTTTTGTCTGAAAGTTCAGGTGCCCGTAGTTCTGTGACTGCTGTCAGCCGTTAGGAAATCCGCAAGGAAATCTTGCCCACTGATTCCTTTAGTGGACGTGCTGTATGCGGTGGGCAGCAATTTTAAATGCACAGAGCGAGCATTCGTTGTGACGGCATATTGCAGTCTTTATTTCAATGGTTTACAAGTTTCGAAAAAGTTAAAATGGCACGGCATTTACACAAATCTGTCAGATTACGGCAAAGGCAAACTGAATGCAAGTCATAGTGTTACGGCAAAGGCAAAGTAGACGGCAAAGATAACGTACACGTCAAAGTGTCAAACGGCAAAGAAAACGGCAAAGGCAAAGCGAACGGCAAAGGCAAAGTTGGCCGAGCCGAATTCATATGCGCCAGAACGAGAGCGAATGATCAGCTTTTGCAAGACATACACTGCAGAAAGCTTCTCTATGCAAGCCGTTTTTCTTCGAAATGGCTCTTACGTCCATCGCAAAACTGAAGAATAGGCAGGGATCAGTTGGTCATTCATTGATAAGGCACGGTCGATCTGGAATAACCGCTTCCGCAATCATGCACAGAACTTAGGACAAGAAACGTAGCGCGAAAGAGCTGGACACAGTATGACATATGCAAATTTGCACCCCCAAAGATGCAGTCGTAAGAAGTCTTTACTGAAACACAATAACTGCTGATCAGCAGCGGTTTATATGACAAAAAAAATCCATAGGACAAATACTAGAACCGAAACAGTGCTGATAAAGCACTATCCAGTGCCCGTCGACCATCGCTGACTAGTGGTCAGCCTGATGACCATAGAAAATAAGCCCTCAAGTAGTCTGTAAAACGGGTACTACGATAACCTGGGTTTGGGAACTAGACCTGGACCTAGCAGACTGGGATCTGGTACGGTACTGGACCTGGGAAGTACGAACAGAATAGTAATTGGTGACAGGTATCTGGGGCGATAAGTATAGCCAGCGCTGGGAAATGGTATCTGGTAGTTACTAACAATCACAATTATTAGCATATTTTGCAGGTTACTTTTATCAATTACAAATTGTGTATTCTCGGATTGTCTTCCTCAAACGAAAAGTAAATTACCTGCTGCATGAGCCGCTACACTACGGTAAAAGCTAATACACCGCATCCCAACGTCAAGGAAACAAAACATATTTTGGCGTTAACCGTAGTGTAGCGTCTCGTTTTCGTTATTGGCTGCCAATAACGCCAATTATGAAATAGCTGGCACGCTCTTACTGATTTCGACCTGTCGAAATGCGGTGGCTGTGGGTAAGAAGGAGTAAAACTATCGTTTTGCCACCCCTTAAAATGTCCGTTGCACTGATGCACATAATACGTGTACGCCTGTGTTGGCCTGCTGACCTCTGTATACTTGCTGCACGCTATATAGATACCGGCATGTGTACCCCAGTGTCCTGCTGACCTCTGTATATTCGCTGTCCTTTGTATACTGGCATGTGTATATACCCTTCTGTCCTTCTGACCTCCATATATCCGCTGTCCTCTGTATACTGGTATGTGTGTACCCTGCTATCCTTCTGACCTCCGTATATCCGCTGTCCTCAGTATACTGGCATATGTATACCCTCCTGTCCTTCTGACCTCTACATACTATATTCGCTGTCCTCTGTATACTGGCATGTGTATACCCGGCTGTGCTTCGGACCTCTATATATTCGCTGTCCTCTGTATGCTAGCATGTGTATACCCTTCTGTCCTTCTGACCTCTGTATATTCGCTGTCCACTGTGTACTGGAAAATATATACCCTCCTGTCCTGCTGTCCTGTATATAGAACACCTGTCCTATGCGTAATTGTTATTACGGTGCCATTGCTGGTACAACGACATTTCGTACAAGGAAAAATGGGTACCAAACAAAATGGCACAAGGCTGTCGTACGAATGAACATTGGTACCCGACCGAATCGTAATGGTACCAGGTAGAAAAATGAAAAAATACAGGAAAGACAAAATGAGCATACTAAATATATATATGGTCTACACATCCGCGACCTCCCCGCATACGTCTACACATCCCCACCTTCCCCGCATATGTCTGCTCTTCCCGACCTCCCCAAATATGTCAGCACAACGGGGAGGTCGAAGATGTGAGAGGAGGTAGGGGATATGTCGGGAGGCCGGGGATATGTGGAGAGGTCGGAGATGAGTGAGGAGGTTGGGTGTGTATGGGGAGGTCGGGAATGTGTGCAAAGGTTGCGGAGGTGTAGGGATGTGAAGGGATGTAGTGTAAGCAAATCCCCGGAACCGTCAGGGGTTTTAAATCGCGTAAAAACGCTTATAGAAAATAAGTTTAACCACGAAAAGAAATTGAAATTAAGTTCCAGAAAAATTTGAAACAAGAAAAAGATTTAACAAATAACATAAACTATGAAAAAGAGGTCAGCCAAGAACAATAACTGATTATAAACAAAGAACTATAGATTAATAAAGAAAATAAATTAAGGGTTTCGAACGAGTTGTGTATGGTACGAATTATCCAGATACGAAATGTCAAGATATGAAATCGACGGGTAGTAAATGTCTAGGGTACCAGTTAGGCGTGTACCAACTTACCAAGTTAATTTTTGGCGCTGTCAACATCAGTTTCTGAGACCACTTTAAAACTTTGTTAAGTCGTTATTTTTAATTAAACCAAAGCCCTTCTCCGCATATTTAGAAAGGACGTACTATTGTAGAACGTTCTCAATTATTTCGTCAACGAAAGTAAAATCTTACAGCAACTGGAACTGGTTGTTTTACGTAAAAATTGCTACCCGACCCACCTTTTGTCCACGGAGCTTCAGCAAATAATTTTTATAAGTACAGCCATCTATCCTGAGTTACTCGCGATGTTTGCCTTTTGTTTAGACGAGAACAACGCCCACAGTTTACCGGCTGGGCGAATTATTTTAAATCGATTTGCAAGAAAAATAGGTTCGAACCAGGGGAAGAATAAACTTTTGTGCGCAAAAATTTTAAGTTAACAGCACTGAGGCATGCATTTACAGATTCTGGTTCTGTTTCCTACGATTTCCAGCTTTTGAACAAATTCCTTGTTTATTGTATGTGTGAATGATTCTTCTATAAAAAAAAACTGGCAGCGCTGTTTGAGCTTCGTTTGGTTGGGTGGAAAAGGTGACAGCTGCAAAACTGTTTTCTTGTATATTGCAAGACCGCGAATATTGCTTCAACCTTAGCTTCGATTTCAGAAAGAATCAGATAAGCGCCTGCACAAAGCATATTTAAAATTCTCTATAGCCGGAAACGCATGCGAGTTATGCAGTCAACGCCGCGCTTCCGCTTGAAGCAATGTTCTGTTTGCAGTTGAGTTACCCTAGCAACTCCCGACAGACGCCAGAAACAGACCGTACACTGACACACTAGATTGCAAATCACCATGAGGAAACGTTAACAAAACGGAAACTACATCAACCACAATCGAACAAATCAATTAAATAATCCACTTAAATAATGTAACGAAAAACAGAACTTACAGTTTGTTGCCGGTTGTTTTAATGTACCGAATAAATAAAATAATTATGATTAATAGAATAATAAAATAATTATCGATAATATTACAATAATATTAACAAAACAATAAATTACAGTAAAAAACATGACACATATCACAATAAAATGCACAAATATCAAAAAGAAAAACATGCAATACTGAAGGTTAGATTGAAATCTAATAAAAATAACACGATTACTCCATGATGATAGGAAATTATAAATAATTAGTATGTTGATGATAATAAATGATAAATAAATATGCCATTATTATGTTTTCTAGTCACACAGCCTGCAAGTTTTATTGTTATTATCCGTTGAACATTTTTTAATTTATCATTTCCTATCATCATGGAGTAATCGTGTTATATTTATCAGATTTCATCTAACCTTCAGTACTGCGTTTTGTTTTTGATATTGTTCATTTTATTGTGATGTGTGTCATGTTTTTTGTTGTAATTTATTGTTATTTATTGTTTTGTTAATATCACTGTAGTGAAACCAACAAAAAGGAGCAAGAGCGCCGATAAATTTGTTTTTAATTGGCCTGGCTGGGGCGTTTGACCCGAGTGTTGAACTCGTGTTGGTAACCTCGAAAAATAAATCAGGATGTCGTTCACGTTCTGCTGTCGGGGAACCATATAAGCATATCGTGGGCTATCAAATAAATCAGGTCGCAGCTTGATTCGCGTAGACTAATCTGTATACCAGACCGTCGAAAAGACCTCCGTTCTTATTAAGGCCGTCAATATATGCTCACACTGGCTGTGTTTGAAGCTGTTTCTGCTGCTTTAGAGACAAAATTTTTCCTTCAAGTTCATAGGGGACTGTTAGTAAAGGATTTGTTCACATCAAGAAATTTTTGTTTTAAAAAAACTAAATACCGTAAATTTTAAAATTTAATTTTTAAGATAAAACTTTGAACGCATTTCTACAGAGTTACAGATGTCACTTTTTTCAGAAAACAGCGCTGAAAGGTGTTAAATAACATTCTCTTGCACCTTAAAGAGCCTTTTTTTGATTAACTGTTTTTAAAGTGAAATATCGCAAAAAAACGATTTTTTATTTGGTTTTTTCGTTATAACTTGAGTTAGGCACTGAATTTCAAAAAAAGGCTCTTTAAGTAAGCTTTCCGGTACTTTATCCACGTTATGAACGTATTGCAGGGCACCTGGGTTCACAGGCGTTCTTAAAAAACTTGCACAAAGTCCGTTTGGACGTTTTTTCAAGCGAAGCAGGTGAATATAGGGCATGTAAGGCAACCGGCTGCAGTTTTCTGCTGCCTATGGTCTGCCATCAGTCGGCTGGCTGACCAGTGCACCTTCAATGGAGAAGGGCAAAGGAGGCCAGCTCAGTGCAGGCCAGTCTCGTCTATTGTCTGTCCAGCCCGAAACCAGCTGTGCAAACAGAAGTTTATGGCTGCTTATGGCTAGCAGTTATAACCACTTTTTCTGTGTCCATAGCGGATCACTAGTTCTTTTCAAAATTTTACAGTGCAACACTCAAAAGTCGTACAACTTTGTTTTAAACGGATCCGGATAGAGCATACTTGATTCCTGTACCCTAAATTGTTGTGAAATCCGCCTTCATTCGCCAGTGAGCATATAGTGATCACCTTAACCGAAGGCTTGTAAGCGCCGTTTCGAGTTACGTCGATGTGGCGTAGACAGCTGTAGACTGCAGTTTTATGATATTCGTAAGGCTCTGTGGAAGAACTTTCACAGAAAGTTATATTTAAGGCCAGAACAACAAGAAACAAAGGTTACGTTCCCTTGTGCGCAAATGAGTTCTAACCGACAATAAGTATCTAAATTTCGTATTCAACGTGTCGCAAAATGGTCACGTTCTGGTGCGTCCATTTTTAAAAGGAAACCCACAAAAGCGTAAGTAAAAGTAGTATTTTACTGTGGCACAAATGATCCTAATTATCCTGCACCATACACTGCATGAATCTGGCAGTGGTAATTTATAGGAAAAGACATCCGGCATAGCGGGGCTTATTACAACTTACTTGTTAGTATGGAAAAAAACATGGATTTGAGTACAGTTTGACAAATTTACGGATAATAGAATACATACATGTCCGTGAACAGAGCTATGTAACTATACACACAGCAGAACAGAGGTCAGCGGGACAGAGCATGTACACATGCCAGTATACAGAGGACAGTGAATATACGGAGGTCAGCGGGACAGAGGGGGTACACACAGCATACAGAGGACAGTGAATATACGGTGGGCAGCGGGACAGTGAGGGTGCACGCATACCAGTGCATTAATGGATATCAGGACACAAGACATTAGGGAACAGAATGCGAGTTATTATTGTTGTGTGCAAACGCGCACAAAGTGCACGCTTAAGGGGTGCCAAAACGAAAGTGCTACCGAAGGACAATGATGACGGAGTAGAGACAGCTGCTAACTTTGACCAGCAGTAACTTTGCACCAGCAGCGGGTTCGACCATTTCGAAAGCTGATTTGAAACGCCGGAAAAAAATCTTTCGAAAGGTATATACAGGGGTTTGGAAAACTTTTTGATCGAGAGGTATTAGCTGCGTTTTGAGAGAAATTGCCAGTTTTGCAATTTGGCACTGTTTACTGCGTTCTTACTGCGTAAGTGCAGGCTGGTACTGGTAGACTCGCATTTATGAGAGGCGCCGTCAACCGTTACCCAACCAAAACTTCAACGATCGATCAGAAATGCTTTAACTAACATATTATTTTAACGCTTCTGGACGAACCGCCACCAGCAGCTTGCCGCTTTTGGGCTACCGGGGCAAGTAATCGGTTACTGGACAATGTCCGAACGGTGCAAAGTTAGCCGCTGGTCACCCAGCACTTCGATACAAGCCGCGCCAGACACCCCTTTATTAAACTTCGGCCACATAAATACAGAGAAATAAAAAACAAGGAAACGCAATGTCCGAACGGAGCACCGAAGGGCGTCCGCTGGTTGCGTACAAGGAGACAACGTGCACATCGGAAGAACATGTATTCAACGACAACATGTAGGCGCATGAATAAAATGACCAGCGAATAAGGGAGGGAAGGTGGGTTGTGCAAGACTTTACGATCTTCTTCAAGTTAACCAATTTGCAGGTGAAGTATGAAATTAACCAGTAATAAGTTAGGTACCCATACATCATACATAAAATGGCATTCGTTGCCAAGCAGTGCTTGGCAGACACAGTGGTTCGTTTTGCGTTAACTATTGTACATCTAGCGCCAAGCGCTGAAATGCTTTAAAGAAAGGCTTTTAAGCCTCGTGCAGCACTGCAGCAGGTACTTGTCGTTTAATAAAGATAAAAAGTAATACGAGATCAGACAATTATTAACTGATAAAAGTAACCTGCAAAATATGCTAATATTTATGACAATTAGTAACTACCAGATACTATTTCCCAGCGCTGGCTATAGTCCCATATACTGTACAAGTTACCAACTGCCACTCTATTCGTACTTCCCAGGTCCAGTAACATACCAAATCCCAGTCTACCAGGTCCAGGTACAGTTCCCAAACCCAGGTTTTCGTAGTACCCCTGTAAAACACCATGTAGGCCGATATTGTGCAACGCTGCATTAGATCGACCGGCTGTGTAATAAAAAACTTGAAGATTAATCCAGCATATCGGTCATGCCCATTGCTTAAAAAAATGCACCATCGGCATCACGGTCAGCTGCCGGCTGACCGGTCCAAAGGGATTCGTTTTGACAAATGCATTTGGTAGAGTACTAGAGTACTTTTGTCATTTTGTTGGGTTTTTTAATTTAAATTCACATCCTAAGTCCTACAAAGAGCTCGCAGGGCCAGAGTGTCTTGGAATTGGCCGTTTGTAAGGGTTCCATATTCCTTGACCAGTGCACTTACGGTCAGGTCAGTATTTTTTTTTGTTATTCCCGGTCTGTACCGTATGTTTGACGAAGCAGTACCCGTTTAGCACATTCAAGTCTCTTATAATATATCTGCTTCCTCATGATGAATTTCTGCTTCAGGGAGCGTTCGTGAGCTACGAACTCAGTTCGCTTAAGTCATTCAGAGCCTGCAACCAGCGAGAGTCATCTCATATACTCGTACCCTAATAGTCTGCCCGTAGCTGACTTCTGTTTTTTTCTGAAGTTCGTTTCGTTCTTCTAAAGGTCAGCGCAAACTGCATGCAAGAAAAGTTAGCTTCATCCAATCGGACATACGCTTTTTTACAAGATATGTTCCCTAGTGCTTCCATGTCGTCCTGCTGGCTTGGTCGCGGAAGCGAAATACACATATTTACAGTTTAAACTGGTGGTTCATGCTTGGTTCCCTTGCAGTTCTGTATGGTTTAATAGGTTTGGTGGCAAAGCAAAATCGGTATAGGTAACAGATGGCCTGGTTTATCGTGGATCGAACTTAATTCACTGGTGGTTCTATGGGTTCACTGGTAAAAGATAAACAGATATAAATATGAGGAGGCTTGGTTCATTGCAGTTCATGCTTGGTTCACTGGTGGTACTATGCGGTTCTATGGGTTCACTGGTAAGGATAAATAGATATAAATATCCGAAGGATTGGTTCATTGTGGTTCATACTTGGTTCACGGGTGGTTCTATGCGGTTCCATGGGTTCACTGGTAAAAGATAAACAGATATAAATATGAGGAGGTTTGGTTCACTGCGGTTAGTACTTGGTTCACTGGTGGTACTATGCGGTTCTATGGGTTCACTAGTAAAAGATAGATAGATATAAATATGAGGAGGATTGGTTCACTGCGGTTTATACTTGGTTCACTGGTGGTTCTATGCGGTTTTTTGGGTTCACTGGTAAAAGATAAATAATATAAATATGAGGGGAATTGGTTCACTGCGGTTCATACTTGGTGCACTGGTGGTTCTTTTTAAGGGTTTTGGTTTGCTTGGTTCAAACCCAGTGAACCCTTATCTGTCTAACTTGGACATACTCTCACATTTTCAATGCTCGGAATGCATTTTCAATGATTAGCAAACTTGTATTGTTCTCAGCAACCGAACTGTTTATTAAGGTAGATTGAAGGTGATTTGGAAAATTTTACACACAAGGCAGCGCTCTCGATGCCGGCAGATATATTTCCATAAAATGGCATGTGATCTCCTTTTCAACTATGGGGTGTCTAATAGCGTTTTCAGTTTTTGCTAATTTATTGCCGGTTTCGAGATTTGTATGTTACGGGGCGGCTGAGCGTATATATATCAAGATATTTATAATAGAGAGATATCTATCGTATTATAGATCTAAAGCTAGTACGTATTATAGAACTCTAGATCTATAATACGTATTATAGATCTAGAGTTACGTAGATATTGTCAGCGCAGAAATCTCTGTTCCTGTAATAAGCCGCTTTAGCAGAAATCAACCTTAGCTTCAGAAAATTGTGTGTTAGACTGTGAGTGCCGGCTAGTTTCTTTTGCTCCATTCCGTAACATAACGACGAGGATCGCACTTCATATCTACTTAAAAATATATGAACTTGAACTCATAAACTTCAGAACTCGAATAAGTAAGTGTATTATCGCAGTCACACCTTTGTAACGAGATAATACTTCGGCGAGAGCTGTGACAAACAGTACCGGTGCGGCAGGGCTGACCACGCAGTGAAACATTTGAAATGGTCGGCAACATATTGGCTGGTAGTATGCGGCAAAATAGCCGACCAGCTAATAAACGAGCGAACTGTGGCAAAATAGCCAACGAACTATCCAGCCGTAGTGTGCGGCAAAATAGCTGACCAACTAAAAAACCAGCGCACTGCGGCAAAATAGCGAACCAGCTATTGCGCCGAAAAGACTGCGGCAAAATAGCCACTCCGCAAAGTATATGTATAAATACCATATTGTATGGTAATACCATCATGTGTTCTTAAAATTTTGTAAGGTGTTTTCATTTCCAAATCGGTATTTTCATTTGGAATATAAAATCGGTATTTCCATTTCTTAAGAAGTGGGAGCATCACATTACACAGAAACTGAACGCTGCAACTCGGTCGCAAGTTAGACGAGTGCACCTTAGCCGTAAAACGTTGTCCAGGGATTCTTTAGAAATGACGGTGAATCATTGACATTGAGTGATGTTCGTATTCTCTGTTCTTGGCTTTCAGTGTTCACAGAGTAAAGATGGATTCCTATCTTTTGCAAATATAAAGTCTTAGGTTAGAAAAAACGGTTTTGTTTTTCTTTATCGCAATGTGATGAAGTCGATACAACATCCTGGACTGTTATGGCCGGAAAATAAAGCTTCTCTGAATGCATCTCCGTAACTCTTACCATCCCATTCGAGAACCATGCGAATGATGCGATACGAGTCATACGACGACTGACACGTCACACATTATGCGATCTTTTTGCATGCCAAGCTATAGGCAATGGCAGCTGACAGTTACAGACGTTTTTGGTTTACGGTCTATCGGTAATAGCATTGCTTCGTATAGACGTATACGCAGAATTATTTGCTCTGAAAATACGTGCCGCTTTTTCGTTTTTGGATGCGTGCAGTGCGTCAGTTATAAATGGCCGCGATAGTATCCAAAGATGATCAGCAGGCTGTTCCTGCATTCAAGGCCGGAGACGTGATATTATCTTGCAAGCCGTGGGTTTGGTCCTTCCAGTACAAGTACCACAAAATCCTCTGCGCACACTGCTTCTTACGGTCCGACAAACTCCGAGCTTGTTCCAACTGCAGTTTGTATCGCTACTGCGGAACCCAGTGTCAGGTAGGCTGGACAAGAACATTTTTTGAACCTGTTTTCGCATAATGCCAGGAGCGCAAAATGCTGACTATGCGGTTCACCACCATATTTCCGCGTCTCCTGTTAGTATGTTATTGGACTGAATACTAATATCATACTATGCATGTAAATGGTATATGGTAGACGATATAATTAAACCCATAGTTTGCAATAGTATATTTGCTTAGGTGGCGGACTGGAAGAAGGAACATAAGCGCGAGTGCGAAATGCTGAAAAGAATACAGTCCAACATTGTGAAGAACAACTGGAACTTTGATCATGACTGCGCATCGATGAGGTGCGGACACTTTGGATGCTGTACCCTGGAGATACTCATGGCCAAAATCATCAACAAAATTGTGGTACGTAGGTGCAAAAACTTCGACACTACCTACCGCTAGGCGCTTAACATTGGCATAAACGCTCACATGGTAGAAAAGTAGGTCGAAATGTATTTCCGCACGTTACGAAAACCGTTTGGTTTGAATTTTGGTATTCGTTAGGCTGCTGACTGTTTACGTTAATATTCTAATGTTGTACTTTGCAGGGATGTCATAAGGATAAGCTGGAAGGATATACCGCAGAAATGACCGCAAAAGAACTTTTAAATCGACTGCCGTACGATGCTGCATACGACGAAGTTTTCATGGACGATCTGCACAGGTTCCTTGCACGCGTATTAACAAGAATTTTCGCAAGTACTTACAGTTCTGCAACTTTTTCAGTATGAAACTGCCGGATATGCACACCAGCATGAAAGCCTTCTGGCCACCTGCTGCAATTGACAGTATTCCTGAGATCGAAGTCTTGATCAAAAAGGTGTACTATAACGCATTTCCGATAAAGGAGCAGAATCGAAAAATAATGACGCATGCGGCAGGATTATTCCCACAAGCACTGCATCGAAATATGACTGCTGTGTGTTGGGATATCAATGTCAGTATGGACATGCAAGGACGAACACTCGTTGTACATGCTATGGAAGATATTCCAATTTATACGGGACTAAAAGATGTATGTACATGTGGTGCGTGTACATGTACAGTGTAACAGTGCAGCATGACTTTTAATTGATTGTACGACTTTTCAGCGCATAACCTTTCAGCGCGTCATATTTCAGCGCGCAACGTTTCACCGCGACAACTTTTCACCGCAGTAACATTTCGCAGCGCTGCACTTTTCAGCGCTGTATGGCAAATCGATATCCAGCATCCTGGTACAAAGTACAAACAACTGCATTCATGTTGTAGAGTTCTGTATTGTGGTGACCTGTATTGTTTTACGCAAAAGGATAATTTCTGCAGCTGGACACAGATAAGTACATGAAGAGTCCGTTTAAATCATGTTCAAAGCATGCTGTTGAAATTAAATTAACAGTTTGAATTGCGTGGATCGATCGAGATGTCGCTTTGCATTACGAATCTGATTTCAGGCATGCACTATTTTGCAACAATATTCAGCCATATTCAGCCATAATATTAAATGACAATATTCAACCACCGGCGGAGCAGCAACAAGACGTATCGGGATGAAACTGATCGGCTTAATACAGTTGGCATAAACTGTATATGGCAAAGTGGGTCCGTTAGAACACCTGGTAAACATCAACAAACTTGCCAATATCTGGAAATCAACTTCAAGGATATTCCAGGGAAGAGCATTGCCGTAGTGGCTAATTTAGATTCAAGTAAATATGTATCTTAAAAAATCAATAATAATGGAACATATAACATAACAAGACTTATATAATATATTATATACGATTTGCAGTTTTTTGCACATCTTTGTTCTTGTTATCTAACTTGAACGAATATTGCATTTTCAATACTACATCGTCCTGCGAAATTGGCTTGTCTTACAGAATTGTCCTTCGGAATTGTGAATAGTTTAAAAATGTCACTAAGAACTGAACTATGACATACCAGTAACCACAAACGATTTTCGGTTTTTTGCATTCTTTGATTTTTGTTAACTAGTTTGAACGAATTCATGCAGATTATTGAAAGGGTGCACTGATGATGTACTTCAATGATTATCGGGTTCACAATTTGTGAACAAACTATTCCTCCATCTAACAACAAGCCAAATATCATGAAATTCCAGTTACAAAGTATCACCACTACAAAAACCTGCGGTGCTGAAACAGCGCCGCTGAATAGTTACGCGCTGAATCGTTGCGGATGTGAAACGTTACTGCGCTGAAATGCGCACGCTGAATAGTTACGCGCTGAAATATGCTGCGCTGAAACGTCGTACTACCCTTTTGATTGCTGTACAGTTGCGGCAGAACGACCTCTTAGCCCATGCTTTTGCCCAGCCGCTGAAAATGCGCCGGAAAGATTTCCAGCGCCTGTACCTCCATCCATGCACCTGTCGGAAATGCACCGATAGCTATGTAAGTCAATATATTTAATAATATAATTAATGATTTAATTTTAATAACTTACGTTCATATAAATATTAATTTATAATATGTATGGCCTGTTGCAATTCGATTTTGATTGCGGGTTGCTCGTAGGAAGCTGAGATCAACCCGCTGAAATGCATTACCAGTGCTTGCATGGAACGCATCCCCAGCGACGACCGGGCACTGGAACCTTGTCCGCAGTGTGGCGCACTGAACAACCACCGCCTGCACAGAATGAAGCAATTGAGGAACGAATACGAAATATGCTGGAAAGAGATGTATACCAATGCCGAAAAAGGCCTGGAACGGTTGAGCCAGCTGTTTCGTGAGCTGGAGAATA
>JAQGAU010002143.1:0-16475 GCA_034698045.1 Paramacrobiotus richtersi
GAAAGCTTCAATTGTTGAATGAATGGGGAGCTGCTCAGGCTTGTCACGGGCATATGATTTTTAAGGTTAACCTTGTTATACGTAGATATCGGCTTAGCATTACATGGTATATCAACAACGCACTACCTACAGGTTTGGCCTCTGTACCGTATGCTTGCCAAAATCTTGAACGCATTCGTAATGTATGTATACCCAATTTGTAAGCGCAGCTTTTGCAAGCTTTTACAAACCATACGAAATGGAAGATCTGAAATTTCATATGCTTAATCTTTGATTCGCGCACCCTTTATCAAGTACGTACCTTACACCTGATTTGACCAGACTCTTAAGAGTCTGGTCAAAACAGGTGTAAGGTACTTGGCTTTCATATACTAACAGATAAAATGTACATGTACAGTACAAGCTCGCAGTCATACCTTCTGTAACAGCAGTTCGGCGGCGTCATGGGCGAGTGAAACATCTTCCACCTTTCGGCCTGAATAAAATGCAACGTTTCGGCCACAGCGATGAACTGATCCCGCGGCGAGCATATTGGCAAAGCATATAGATACTTGCAAGCGTACCTCGGCACTTATGATAATAAGAATACCATGCAGCAATGATTCTTATACCGAACAGGACAACGATGAAGATGCATGGAAGTATGGTGTGCAGGTTCGACATATGCAATATGGTCATCATGTAACAGTGATCAAAGGGCCAAGAATGTGAGTAATGCGTACGGAAATGAATTCCGGATGGACAAGTTCCTGCGACATTCCGTCCAGCAGAAATCATCGAAAGTTCCACGCGTACACTGTGCACCGGGAATTCGTCGCCATTCTTCGCAATAACAATGCCATTTATTACGTTAGGAACAGGCCAGTCTATCTGTACCGGTACTACCAAGTATATGGGCGTCTGGAATCTCGACCAATACGCGGCTGCTACAACCAGTCTTTTCAAGTTGGCGATACAGCACTCAGTTCCAGCATGTGTCAGTTTCGCGAAACAGCTAGCTCCAGTGCATCCATGATATCATCTACGGCTTAGGAATAGAAAACAAGTCTAGGTGAATCGGGTAGTTAATAATTTTTAAAAGCGCTTATTAAATAGTAGTAAAGATCAATAGCTTAAGAAATTTCGGTGTCAGTTTCACTTTCAAGAAAGTCTTGGTCAGTTACAATTTGAAGTCAGCCCTTTTTCTGTAAAATGCCCTTGGCTGCAGCAGAACAGTCTAGTCGGCACGAGGCAATAAAGTCAGTGAATCTTTGCGCTGATATTAAAGCGACTATTAAGATCGTCATCTGCCCCCTTGCCCACATAATTAAATACTATAATTGTTAGTCTACTTGCAAATAACAGGGTTGAATGTCATCGACAACCGCACACGGAACCGGTATACGTATTCGTAGTCAGAAATAACACAATATTGAACAAAATTGATAAAGCCGATATAACCCAAAATTTCTATGGCAGTTTAATTTGTGTAAGATAATTAATTTCGATCCCTATCTTCGCTTACGGAGCTATAAGTACATATCTGTTTCCATGATGTTCTTGTATACAGCCAATCTCTACTTTACAAACATATATAGTAGTTTTGCTGGCGATATAAATGCACTTCGACAGCGGTCTGCTCCATCTTTCATATTATTATGATCTAATGCAAACTGGCGGCAGTCGCACAAAAGCGTTAAATTAACTTTTAAACTGCCGGCATCGATCCACTTTACCCGCCTCGTTGCATCGTACACCCGATGGTGGTCATCTTGCAACTGCATGCAGAACATCCGGCGATTTGCGTACCGCAGAGCACAGATCTAACTTTGGAATCGTTTTAGTCGATCAAAACTCTGACTAAAGAGATGGCCTCTACTAACAGCGTTTTCCATACTCTTCTCATCTGTACGGTGTTGTTTATTTCGACATATGTTATCGTAATCAAGATTGCCAGAACTTCTAACTTCGATACGGTGCGTGAACAGCAGTCCAATATTTTCCATTCCCTCATGTTGGACGGTACCACGACGTTGCCGCTAAACAGCAGTTTTGCGTGCCCGGAACTGCCTTCTTCGTTACTTGGTTCGGCGCGCGTTTCGCTTGCTGTGCCATCGGAGCGTGACATCGTGCAAGCCAATTCCAATATAAAACAAGGAGGCTGGTTTCAACCGGGAGACTGTCGCGCCGGACATAAAGTGGCGATTATTATTATCCCTTATCGCAAACGATTGGAACATCTATGTATGTTTGCTGATATGCGACGTCTTCTACACTTTTATCGACCGAAGCGGAGCGAAAGTCTTCTATACTCAACTCAAATGGGTTTCCATGTCTGTCCGTCCTTGAGTCTGTCGGTCGGTCGGTCACTAATTTTATTGTTTATTTACTTATTAATAAAATATGATATTTATTTTTATTTTCTTTGTTACCAATTTTCATTATTTATTTATCCATTTTGCTTATTGAAATTTATTTATTTTCGATTTGTCGGTCGGTCGGTCACTATTTTTATTGTTTATTTACTTATTAATAAAATATGATATTAATTTTTATTTTCTTTATTACCAATTTTCATTATTTATTTATCCATTTTGCTTATTGAAATTTATTTTCTATCGAAATTTGTTATTCCTTTAAAGTGTGTTTTTTATCTAATGTATTAATTTAAATGTATTATTTTCGGAAGTCAGCCCAAGTGCTTTTCACCTGACGAAAGCGGTTTGTCAAATTTTACGAAGAGTATTTTTCGTAGCTGGCCACTTACTTGGACTTGGAGTCTGTTGTATTAAACGCCTGTTCTGCGTGGCCGCAATTAACAAACTATTTCGTGTTCTTTGGGTCCGCAACTTTGCCGAAAATATTAAGCAACATTGAAAGAATAGTAAATAGTTAGCAATACCCAAAGGTGCATAGTAAGTAAATAGTAGGATTTATGAAAATATAGTAAGTAAAACAGCCATGTCGGACAGTAGACAACAGGCGCACATCTGCGTATCGGTGCGAATTATCTGCGTATCGGCGCATTTGCGTCGATAACGCACATTAGTCACATTCAGAGTTTCTGACTTCAAGCGTTAGCGCTCTGGCCTAATCTTGCTACGCATTCACGCGCTCACAATCGTATTCTGAATTTCAAAGCCACTCTTCATTGTTTTCCATTTTTTTCTCCAAAAGCACTTCAGAAATCGCATAAACACCCGTCTGATGAATAACATTTGCAAAGAAAACGACGTACTTTTTTTATTTTTCTAATTGCAGTTCTCCAGATACGCTAAAGAAATTCTGAATTTCAATATTATGTTTAGAAACAAATTAAGAACGGCTTTGAAATTCAAAACGAATACGATCGCTATTGAGTGAATGTGTTGCAAGATTATGCCAGAGCGCTGACGTTCAAAGTCAAAAACTCTGAATGTGACTAATGTGCGTTATCGACGCAAATGCGCCGATACGCAGATAAGTCGCACCGATACGCAGATGTGCGCCTGTTGTCTAGTAATTTTAAGTAAGCGGTCAGAAGAGTTTTGCTACCCAACACTAGTTTTAAACTGCTTTAACTCATGTTGCCCTATGCACGGACTTCCTTCGCTTCGGTCATTCAGTGCCTGCAATCAGCGAGTGCACTTTCCTAGTTATACTCATTATATAGTGAAAATTCAGTTTTTTTTGGCAGAAATTGATATCTTCAACGATAACAATTTGTCAGTGCCAGCAGAATCGTGTACTTGATCTAGTCATGTAGAATGTCGCACCCATTCGGTCTGGTGTCTCCGTATGCATATAAAGCAAGAGGGCCGGTGCGAGATTCTGTTCCATGTAAATGAAGTGCGGGATTCTAACAAGAATTATCGCAGTATGGTTTTATGCAGCATATAAGACTTGTTACAGTCATCTGCAGGTACCATCGGTATTGTATATGTTTCCAACTTCTTGTTTATTTACGTTGCAGATGTGCTCCTGAATAACATACATCCATTCCTACAACGACAAAGATTGGAATACGTAATTTTTGTCGTTGAGCAAGCCGGCGACCTCGTATTTAATAGAGGCATATGCTCACATAACATATATGCTGCTTCAAGCACATAATATAACATATTGATATATTGAACATCAGGAACGCATGCCCGAATGAAGAACACATTGTGCACAGCGAGTCATTTCCATCTTGGTGTTGCAGGGAAGCTCCTAAATGTTGGATTCATCGAAGCAGCCAAACATCACGACTTTGACTGCTTCATCCTCCACGACACCGACCTCATCCCGGAAAATGATCACAACCTGTACTCCTGCTCATCCCATCCCACGCTCTTATCCATCGCCATCAGTTCCTTCAAGTATAAACCCATGTGGGGAAACCACTTGGGCGGAGTCATATCCATCACCGAAGAGCAGCTCATCGCCGCTAACGGTTACTCGAATCTGTACTGGGGATGGGGCTTTGAAGATCATGATCTTTCGGAACGAGTCCGTTACCGTTCAGGTAGCATTCTTCGACGGCATCGCGCCATTGGGCGCTACACGATGATTCGTCATGATCGAGACGCGCTCAACCCAACGAACGTACTTGGGGAGTACTTATCCAAAACTGCGTTGAGTCGCGTAACGGACGACGGACTGACCAATCTGCAGTATCAGGTTGTCCGAACAGAGACACGGGCTTTGTACACGTGGATCCTGGTGGATATTGGACGACCGCCCGCGGTCGTGCGGTTGTCGGATGGAAGTATTGGATTTGTGGAAAACGGACAGATGTTCCCACTGGACCGCTGCACATGGAACGAAAACGGCACTGTTGTGTGTCGATCGCTGTAGTGTTGATTTTTGGATATTAAATTAATTCTTTCTGAATTATTCAAACATCGCTACTCAAGCTAGGTCATAACCATCAGAAACAGTCGCCCGGCATCAGATTAACAGAACTACGATTATTAAATTTATGGGGGCTGCTCAAGCTTGTTACGGGAATGTTGTTTCGCAAGTTAGCCCCGCTGACCGGTTTCTTCTTTTCGGGTAAGGAAAGATCACAAGCATGCCACACGAATTAATGGGCGTCAACGCCATCCGAGTTACATGGTACGCGTACAGTGCATCTCTTGTGTTGGATGGACATCTGTTTTTATATTGAGTGTCCTACATCGTATAATTTACAACAATTCGCAAAGTAAATGCGGTATGTGCATGTTGAGAAGTTTTCTTTCTATTTTTCCGGGTAAACGAGTTCGAAGGGTAAAATTCGTGTAAATGGCACACACATATATACATACAGTAGAGCTACAAAAATTATAAAAATGGAAGATAAAGTAAGTAAAAACATTTTTTTAAATTGCTCAATAATTATAATTTGTTTTGCTGTCTTCGTAAGCAGTTTAATTGCTTAAAGTAGGACTAAGACCAGTTAAAAACAATGACATATTCGTATGTGGGACCATGCATGCTGTTCAAACAACCGATAAAAATTCTATCACAAAAAAAACTGTTGTGCAGACTTGTTTTATGTTCGCATGCATGTCATTTCGGATGTGTGTCTACGTTCTTCTGATTTCTCAGCACAGCCAGGTTCTGGAAATACTCGATCTCTATTTACGCTATTGTAACAGCCATAATATGGTTGTTCGCGGTTTGCTATTCAGCAGGTATTAGTTTAGCCTCGAAAACTATCCACTAAAATCCAACAAACAATTTTTCTCCAACAGGCGACATCTCACGCGCTGTAACTTTCAACTGACGCATGGGAGTGGAAAAATCAAAAATCGTAAATATAATGCCAGCGAAAAGCGAAAGTAAACAATCACGTAACGATTGACACATCGTCCCAGCAAATCAAGTATGATCATTCATCACAGTACAACTGAACAACAGCCTGAATAACAAATAGTCAGAGACAGCTACCTCACTTCAATCGTGCTACGGTATGATTCGCTTCGAAATTTGGAAAGTGGTTTACTCGACGGTTCGCAAAATTGTATGAAAAATAGCTGGAAATGGATCTAGTTATTAGACTGTCACGGGCGTGACTGCCACTGACTGGCCAATGGCCATTGCGCAGCGTTTGCGCTGTACAAACAAAACAGCAGCCATGCTGCGCTAGTAGCGAGCGTAGCCTGAAGATCAACTCCCCTATGAAAATTGAAACTAGCCTCAGCTCCCCCTTCTGTCAGTCGGAGCATGCTGACGGCCTGACACATGGCATTGTGAGGTTTGTAAATTTGTACTGCAGTATTAAGTAGTGAAATGCGTGCTTTGATCTGCGCACTTTTCTTGTGTAATTTGTGCAAGTTTTTTAAATCCTCCTGAGACGCTTGTCTGGTTTGTCGAAACTCTGGATACCGTATTCTTCCTAAACAGAAAAATGTCTGGAGAATCAGCAGTGACCAACGAACCGAAGGACTGGCATTCCAGTAAGCACATTCACAAGCGAGCTCGCTATCTGCTCGAGCATCCTGACGAAGAAATCCCGACCGATGTGACGTTTCTGGTCGGAGATGGAAAGAATGAACCGCAGAAAATGTTCAAGTGTCATAAGTAAGTAAACAAGGCACAATTAAACTTGACACTTGTTTGAAGCATTGCTGTTCTGTCCCCTAGCTGATTGTTCAACAAATGTTTGTTCAGTTTTCTTCTGTTGAATTGTTACATCGTTTTAATCACGTCGTGGCAGCCACAAAATTAAATTGTTGACTGTTCGTCGTAGGTTTCTTCTGGCGATGGTAAGCAGTATGTTTCAGGCCATGTTTTACGGCTCACTTCCCGAAACCGAGGACCCGATCAAGATTCCCGACGTGACTCCCAAGGCGTTCCAGTACATGCTCCGGTGGGTAAAAAATCCTAAAACCCCTGCCGCAGCCCTGCGCGTCTTTTGGTTAATTAGAAAGCTGGCTTTTGCACGGTGTGTGGTCGTAACTGCAGGTACGCATATGGAGAGAATATTGAGTTCAAGGGCGTTAGCATGGGGGACGCATTGGACATCTTGTACTGTGCCAAGAAATACCTAATCACAAAATTAGCCCGCACCTGTGGAGATCATATCCAGCTAAGCATGGTTGCACTGATAAGTGAGCCTTGCGTAGTTCTCCAAAGGGTAACTGGTTTTATAGCTAATTTGTATATTGTTCGCTATTAATTAGATGATTTCTATCATGATTGTCAGTCGGACTATGGAAATAAATTACAAGTTCATTAGGAGTGGCAGTATGTTGTTTTGTAGGCGCCCCAGATGGACGAAGACAACTTGGCCGCTCTTGCCCTTGCCCGGATCGCTCGGAGCACTGCTGCTGTCATGAAAGGAAACGGTTTTCTCCGCCTGTCTTTCGACTGTCTGAAGAAGATCGTCGAGTGTCCGTATCTGAACGCTGGAGAGGCTGTGGTCTACCAAGGTGTTCGCCGGTACAGAACTTACCGCAGCAAGCCCGAATCCAGACGTTATGTTATGTTAGTTATATCATAGCACGACTGAAGAGATAGGGCATCTCTTTAAAATCCCTTCAGTTCCACGATGGTTATATTATGACGCCTGGACTTTGCAGATGGGTGGAGCATAATGTGGCCGGGAAGGCGTTGCGGGATGCATTTGGCTCATTGCTATACTCTATCCGCTTCCCTCTATTCCTCGCCACAGAACTGGCCGATGGGCCTGTAGCGGTGGGTAGCCGGCGTGGATTATATGCGAGCCTGACACAACATAGCGTTTGATTTTATCGTTGTAGGATGGAGTACTGAGTGCCGAGGAGTCTAGCAGTGTATTCCAGTTCCTTCTGGCCAACATCAAACCTCCCGTGCCTTTCCCCACTACGCCCCGCACTCCTATTGCGGCTCCCTTCTCATGCGGCTTTCGACTGGTGACTGCCCCAACTACAGCCCGGATTGGGAGGCTTACCAATAATAAGATGGCCCTGTTCATGCGCCCGCATCTGGCACCGGAATGTTGTGCATTTCTTCGGCAACTAGTTAATGACGGATTACACATCCGAATCGCGTCGTACGACAATGAGCATCTGGGTAAAACTGTGCCGCTGCCGGCAGGTGTTGCGGTAGAGCGCAACATGTTGTCATATTCTATCACGAACGCCTGCTGGTTTGAATGGGACATGGATGAGGGCACTGCTCGGAATGTTCGCATTGCCGTCGACAAGAAGCCCCATCGCTACCACAGTGCCGTCTTTGCGTTCGTTTTCGGCTTGGAAGGGAAAGAGTGGGCCCCGTTCGAGTGGGATGATGATAAGCGTATTCAGGGTGTTGCCAAATTCCGCATTCGTTAGATTCTTGTACGTCTCCATTATGTTGTTGCTTGAAATAACATTCGGACAGCTTTTCCCGCACTGGAGTCGGTTATTTAGTTTTGGTGATTGTACGTAGTTGGTATTGCTTGGCCTGGTATATGTGTTATATTACATATCTGTACCTTGCATTTTCTTTCACTCGCCATTTATGGTTGATTATTAACTTTTTTGATTATCACGTTTGGGTAACGGTCTAGGCTACTTCATCATCTGGGTTATGGTTGAATACATTATAATACGGGCGAGTCAGGACTTTGGATGAAGAAATCAGAGAAATTCTCGTTCGCAGCTTCAAAACGCGTTAATGAAATCATGCTACACTTCATTTGTACGGTGTAAATTATACTCTCGCAATTTAGACGTATATGCACACGTATAAGCGCAGCTTATAAAACTTTTACAAACCGACAACAAATTTAAACTGAAATTTTATATGAAATCTTAGATTTACCAAGTATCTTTCTTACACCTGATTTAACCTGCCGATCCAGACCCTTTCATGAAAAATGATAAAATAGAGATAATATATTCCAGTGAAACCGACGGTACAGAAATCTACGAATCTGGAGATAACCCGGAGCAGTCACCGTTCGAGGTAGTGCTGCAATATGAGGCTGACGATGCTACTTCCGGATCTGTGCGAATATGTGAAGTGATGGATGTTGTTACGGGATTGTTGTTGACTTCTTGTGTAAAGTCACAACTGAAAGATATGCAGCGTATATGCATCAAGACTGATCAAGTTCAAAGATTTCTGGTTATATGAACTTCCCGCGTATAGTAAGACAAAAGACGTGTCTTTAAATCAATTAATAATATCAATTAATGCGGCTATCTGATTAGCACATACGGCAAATCTGTCATGTATCTTTTGTACAACCATACAAATTAAAGAGGAGTAAAAAAATTACAATTCCAGAAGAACACCTACGGTAGATACAGAATAATACTGCAACATACCCGATCGATGCAGATAACGCCGGGGTAAAAACCCAAACAAGATTCATTTTCTCAAACCTGTACAACAGACACCGTTACGTCTCGGATCTAACGATGCTTTTAACAACATAATCAAATGAACTGAGGATCTCCTCGGCCGAGGAGTTGGCCGGGTTGGTGGAGGCCACGGAGATACCCGAGTCGGAACCGGCGCCGGCCGAGTTGGGGAAACTGGAGCCCAGGGAGGCGCTCTGTCCCAGGGGGTCCGTGGGGTTGTCGAAGAAGGAGAAGAGGTCCGACTCGGTCATGTTACTGATTAGCTGCAGGGCGTCGTTGTCCGTGTCACTGTCGGCGTCGAAGTCTATGTCTAGGAAGTCGGTCGGGTTGTTGCAAGGCGGATGACCTCGTGTAATGGGAAACAATTGTTAGGAAACTAATTACAATTGTTAGGAAACTAAACAAAGTAAACTAAATGCAGATAAATAATACTTGAACAGAATTTTCGTGTATACTTCTTGGATACTATTTGAACAAGTTTGGTAAAATTTTTGCAGAATTCCAGATAATGTTTTGAAAAATAAAAAATTTCCATCCGTTTCATTACACTGCTGTCAATTTCAACGAAATGACTACAAACGTACTGTGATTTTGATATCCTTTTATTATAATAAAAGCGATGCTATGGGCATCCAAAAGGCTCGCATGCATGCACATGCGGTGAACGAGCAGATGCACGAGGCTACCATGCTCTGAGCTGTAGAAGAAGCGCGCGCGACGAAAGAATGCACACGCTACTCTGAACGCCGTGGTCAAGCGGGCGTTTCCGTCAGCGGGATAGGAAACAGAACTTGATCCACCGTGAATATCCCGTAATGACGGCAAGCGACCGGATGGGGTTACGGAGACTCCCTGGGAACGGGGAAAAATGCTGACGTGGGATGCACCGTAGCCATCGCTTACCTTGCGGCGACTTCAAAGAAAGCGGGCGCAAAACAGGCTGAACAGGCGAAAATTACGAAGTATGGATAATTAAGCCGGATAACCTGTTCTGTCCACTATCTTTTGAAACCTTTGGACCGTGGGGACCGGAAACGCACCGTCTGCTGGACATTCTGGCCCATGGATAGCCAAGGATCGCTCTGATAGCTTTTCTAACGTCCATGTCTAATAGTCTGTTTTTCTCTTCCAGTTTGATTACTGGTGGAAAATTTGAAATAAAAACATCCGCCCATGGAAGATCCAATAGGAAACCGGCTAAAAGCCGTCGCAAGCGCTCATTTACCAACACATTAGCGTTGAATTGCACTGGGCCAGCCAATTGGCCATAATCGGCACAGCATCGCCTTTTGCTAACTGCAATGACGTTTTCTCGGTGATCCGGCCCTTGGCCCTGACACGTGCTTTTTGTTAATTGATTGATTTCATTTTCCAGTAATTTCGTGTTATATTTGGCATTAGAGTATCTAATATATACCTGAAAAAACTTTTGACTGAGGCTCTGAGCACAGTGCACATCGAAAGAATATATAGACAGACATGCAGAAACACGATGTACACCGGCGGCCGACACGTCGAAACACGTACGATACGTCACGCATTCCTGTCTGCTTCGGTTCGAATGTGGCCAGTCTCGTGACAGCTGCCTCTGCTCATTATACGAACAAATTCCGTAGCCTGCAGTCGGTGTACTGTTTGACCTACTTTCAATACAAAGATTTTCATTGGCTTCTGCTGGGCTTCAAACGCTCCTCTTTCATTCTCCGGGTTTTCCTTATCCTTTCAATTTGTTCGTAATCATCCGCGCGAATCACATTATTCTTTCTGCATTTCCAGACCGGTGTCACTGCCAGAATTCGGACCAGATCGTTTCTCGCTGGACATTTTGCTTCCTCATCATTTGGCATTCCTGTATTTCTGTGCGATTCACATCGGGCTCAATCTGTGAGCGACGCTATAGTTTGTTTATTTGTGACTAGGTGAGTGCCAGTCTTTTGACATAATAGGATGAGAAGAGCGGGGATCGGCGGCGTCAGATCACTCACTTGTTGCGCACTCGTTTTTTCAAATTTTTAATTTTGGTTGAGGTCTCGGCATAAGTGCTGGGGAGATACTACAGCAGTTAAACATCAAAAAAACATCTTCCACTTGTTGCGCACTTGTGCTCGCGGCAGCATTTTTATAATAGTGTGCTTGCTCGGTTTTCCTTCCTAAATGAAGCTGTCGGGGTGCCGATTCAGTAAGGTGTTATATTCGTAGACTAGAACAGCACAAAGCGAGACAGGGAAGTGCTGCAGAGAGCGCTGCTTATTTCCAGACGAACTCGAACATCTGTCTGAATTATCGGCTACTCTCTTACTGAGCTGATTAAACTAAAAGTTGTTGTATATAGAACATGTATGATAAGAAATCTTGTTTGCAGATATAATGGCGCATCTTGTGGAAAAGTGGGCAACCGTGGTTGGATTTGTCCTGATTGTCGCCGTCTTCGTACCCGGTAAGTACAGACCGAAAGCTGGCGTTAGGGAGCTGATTGGGGCGCTCAGCGTTATTGCTAATCAATCGGTGGGGTGTTATTATGGTTTAGGTTTAATGTTTGGGGCATTATTATGAGGTAGTTGATTTTTTTACTTTTTATTCGGCAACGGCCGTCAATATAAGAAACGCCCGCGCCTTGGGAAACTACAAACTTGCAAAATTTCAAACATTATAAAACCATCCAAAATCGTTCCACAACTCATTAAAACGCACAGGGAGTCTGGGAGTGTACCTGAAACCGCCGCTGCTTTACCTTTAACAACGGCCAAACTAACACGTTGCTGAATGAAAAAGGAAGTTGATTAGTGTGAATGCCCACTTTGCCTTATTGCTGCATTGATGGGAATGGGGACGAGTTTATGTTGATCCTGCAAGTGCAGAGGGCATTCGTGCGTGAAAAAACAACATTTGTACGCGTAATTCGGGTAAAAATTCATTACGGGAAGAAATCGCCGTCGTTTAGCCGTCGTTTAGGATAGGGACGTTTTTATTGTCCGTTTACTGGAGGATGTTGGGATTAACTTTTTATTATTGATGTATTTGTATTATTGTGATTATAGATTAAGAATTGTATAAGTTGGATGAAAAGCGGCAGGTTGATTCAGATTGCTAGAGTTTCGAAATTGTTGCAGGAAGCTGGGCGGCGATGGAGTGCGGGAGCGGAACGTGCCCAGATGTCGTCTCCTTCCTAGCTAGCAAAGTGACCGGCCAGGGTGACGGGGGTAATCTGCAGTTTTGCTGCAAGCCCGCTGGTGGTTTGTACTGCTGCGACTGGAAGGTAAGAGTGAGTGCAGCATCACACTCCTCGATATGGCTAAATCTCTGTGATTGCAGGACTATGCGACCACCGTTGTGGGACTGGACCCCACCACGTAAGGCTGTCTGGTTACTCTGTTGTATGCGCTATCGAACGGCCGCTGGTGCGTTGCAGATTGGTCCTGCCAGTGGGCGCCATCGTGGGCATCGTCGTCGGGGGCGTGGTGTTGATGGTGGGGGTGTCCGTGTGCTGCTGCTTCTGCTGCGGACTATGCTGCTTCCGCTGACGGTGACGACGCAGCAGCACCACACGGTGGCATTCCGTAAATTGGGCAGCCCTTGACGCATTCACTCTCTTTCTCTCTCTCTCTCTGTCCTCTAGCCGAGATCTCTCACAGACGCCTTCGTGTTGGTGTGGAGATTGGAGAACGCTATCTGTCTTATCTGAATTCCTCTGTTCTTAGCTAATTGTTCTCTCTAACTTTGTCTTTTCTGCATGTTTATTTGGCAATAGCCCATGGAGACGCAATAAAAGTTTCAAAAATCAAATAAAAAATTAGTCCAAGTTAGCACGCGAACGAGCAAACGGAGAACACTTTTCTCCCGCCCGTCTACGGTGCCCGGAGGAGCCACAACGATCACACCGCCGCCCTACAACCCCCTACCTGCGACGTGCCTGTGGTTAGCGGGCTCGACGGCGGCTTGCGTCCGTTCTGTTTGATTGTTTTACATTCTCATTTGTTACTCAATGATGGAATAAAAAATGTCTGTCCCCAGTTAATTTTTTCGGAACAAACGCCACAGTTGGTCGGAGAAGAAAGCCAACAAATGACAAAGAAACGCAATACGCACTGAATAAACACAAGCAAATAAACTGGTCAGAGACTACATTCTTGCAAATACGGGAAAAAGAGTTGGCCACAAAGAAAACGTAGGTGTCACTGGTTCTAGCGGGAGGCGGTCTTGTGGCGGTTGGTGCACGTGTGCGGACTGGTGTGAGGCACGTTAGACAGGCCGTGTTTCCGGTGGTGGCGCTGGGCGGAGTACCGGCGCCCGGGATTGAGAGGAGAATGCGAGTGGCGGCGCTTTCTGGTGGTCTTGTGGGGGCTGTATTACGGTGGGCCCAGGCCGAAGACGCCGGCCGGCACTTTCTCCCGGGAGAGGTATGCACATAGACACAAGACATATAGCTCGCTGTAAGGAGGTGGAAAGAGCGGCTTACAGTGAAATTAAGAGCTGGCTGCACAGGTTAGCACGCAAGCACCGCCGTCCGGGGGTCTTTGACGCGACCGAACTCCATGTAGGCACTTAGCGACCCGGGGCAGTCTTTCCGCCGATCCCCTGCACAATAAACAGCGATCGCCAACTAACTGACCAAGGCCGGCGGACAACTTTTTGAAATGCACAGGAAACAGTCTAGTGGATCGTAATAAGCGCAGCACAAACTGAGACTCGTCATTCCGTCTAAATAATAATCATTGAGAGACAGAAGAATTACAGCTGGACAAATGGTTCCTTGTTAATTAAGTTCATTGTGACAAGTTAAGGTTGGAAAAGGCCGCTACACTTTATGAAGCACTCTTCGAATGGTAAATTCTCCGTTGTAAGTATTTGCAGATTCATGCATTTATAGTAGCAGTGTAGCGGTCTTCCGGTGCCAGATTCTCGACCGGCAACTTTCCTGATTCTCTTATGGAATCTGCGCTTCTAACGTTACAGGACTTGAAATACCACTGCATCAGTCGCGACGTATACTTCAGAAGTTCAGTTGTGCTTTCCTTAACGCGGCAAATCTCGCACCCATAAGCTGTGGGGCGATTCGTTTCGAGCCCATGTGGGGAAACCACTTGGGCGGAGTCATTGCGATCACCAAAGAGCAGTTCACCGCTAACGACTACTATAATCTGTACTATGGGATGGGGTAACGAAGACGATGACCTTTCGATCGGAGCGTATCCGCTATCATTTCGGCAGCATTCTTTGACGGCATATGCGCCACTGGTCGCTATACGATGATTCCGCACGATACAGATGTGCGAAATCCAAAGAACATTCTGGTGTTTTACTTATCCAAAACAGTCTTGAGTCGTGCAACGGACGACGGACTGAACAATCTGCATTATCAGGTTGTTCAAACAGAGAAACGTGCTTTGTACACATGAATTTTTGTGGATTATGGACGACCGGCCGCCGTCGTGCGGTTGTCGGATGGAAGTATTGGATTGGTTGACAATGGACAAATGTTCCAGCTTGACCGTTGCATATGGAAGGAAAACGGCACCGTTGTCTGTCGATCTTAACAGCATATTGAGATTAAATGTTGGCCACTTTAGTTGCTGGCGTAAAGCGATGTACGCGAAGCTCATACATTATTATGATAAATACACTGGTTTCACTGTTTCCTTATTCCAACCAGCTAGTAACTGCAGCTTTTTTTAGTGCATCTTTGGTATGGCATGTATTTTCTCTGTTACACGATTGTTGCCTTTATTATGTTATAACCGAAAGCTGTGCATTAGAATCAAATGTAAAATATTTCCGGTTATACAGTATACTGTATGCATATGAGCTCCGCGGCGTGTAGCCTGTGCTATAATAAACTGATACGCACAAATTAGATCCTGCCGTTTGATTTACATGTACGGCCGAAATCGGGACGAATTCATACAGCATTCTTGATTGTTTCCTTTTGACACAGACAACAATGCACAAATACAATAACCTTTAAAATCTGCCATGTATCTCTTTGTACAACCATGCAAAGAATAAAAAAATTACAATTCCAGAAGAATACTCAAAATACAGAATAATGCAACAGGTACCGCGACCGCAAACGCCGGGGTAACCACTAAACAAAAGATTCAATTTCCTGTACAACAAACACCGTTACGTCTCGGATTTGACGGTGCTCTTCACATCATAATCAAATAAACTGAGAATATCCTCGGCCGAGGAGTTGGCCGGGTTGGTGGAGGCCACGGAGATACCCGAGTCGGAGCCGGCGCCGGCCGAGTTGGGGAAACTGGAGCCCAGGGAGACGCTCTGTCCCAGCGGGTCCGTGGGGTTGTCGAAGAAGGAGAAGAGGTCCGACTCGGTCATGTTACTGATTAGCTGCAGGGCGTCGTTGTCCGTGTCACCGTCGGCGTCAAAGTTTATGTCCAGGAAGTCGGTGGGATTGTTGGAAGGCGGATGACTTCCTGTAAATGGGAAAAAACGTTGTTAGAAACATAGTCCAACAAATGAACATGAGTAGTATAAAATACAGAAGATGAATAAAAAGTTCTAGTTTCATGTATTATTTTTATTTTTAAATTCCTCTTTTTATTTAACATAAATAAACACGAATAGTATACAAACATAGAGTATTCGTCTAATTCTTGAATACTATTTGAATAATTTTTGCAGAATCTTAAATAGTTTTTAGGAAAGTGCGACAATCCTATCTCTTTCGTTACAGGATTGCACTGCTTTCAGCTTCAATGAAATGATCACAAATTTTAACGAGTGGAGACTTGATCTTTGGCGTTTTTGTCAAATTTGCAACCGAGAACATTTCCGGGAGTTTATTCTGAATTCGCATGCATTTTCTTAACGTTTTACGAAGTCTTTGATTTTATTTGCAAATTGTTGTATATTATTCTACGTACATTTTAAAATATATTTTTACAAATACATATACTGCACGTATTTAAATCTTCATTTTATTAAATCAATAAACATTAATTTCTGAATAATAAGCTACTAAAAAAAATTATTAATAATTGATTTGATTTGCAAATTGTTGTATATTATTTTACGTGCATTTTAAAATATATTTTTACATATACATATAGGTATTTACATCTTCATCTTCTTAAATCAATAAACATTAATTCCTGAACAATAAGCAATAAACAAAATTATTAATGATTACTGTACGCGATCGATGAAATGGCACGAAAATTTGCCCTACCGCATACAACACCCCAGCGGGACTGGCAGTGT
>JAQGAU010002144.1:0-16475 GCA_034698045.1 Paramacrobiotus richtersi
GAATCGTTCTTTATGTGAAAGATACCGCGCTGAAATATGCCGCGCTGAGATAGCTGGCGCTGAAATGTCGTGTAATCGTATTTGTGAGCCAGCGCATCAGATCCTGGTCTGAGTGCAGTTGTGGTGTTCTTACTTTTTAACCATCAGTACTGTTATTGGATCTGACTCAGATTGCTTTTGCATTTTTATTCTGTGTTACTTTGTTTATTTTCGATGAGGTACTTATGCTCGAACGGACTACTCCATGCGTGTTACTTTTTTGCGAATTTGTATGTATATTAAATTCATTAGGAATAGTCTCACCGGCTGAATCGCAGGATACGATAGCAACGTTTTTGTTTTATGTCATCATTTATGCGGGATTTTGCCAGGATGAATCTTCGTCAATGTGTCGATAGTGTTTACCATAGATTCACCGATGTTGGCGCCTGAATGATAGTGTTTCGCAGTATGGCCATTTTCCCACAAGTGAAGCAATCGAGAATATAACTTTCGGCAGGACATGCCGAGAAGTCAACGTTGAAATTCTGAACGTTTTCAAGAACTGAGAAGTTTCCGGAGTAGTTTCGGGAATAAAGGCGCACTTTCTCACATTGCTCCAGGGAAAGCTGGCAGATCGGCAGAATCAACATCTGCAGCACTATTCAAACATGCTCCAGACTAACGTGTTCCCGAACCACCTGCCCGACGCATTTATGCTATTGGCTACATCGGCAACGCCGACATCCTGCTCCCTGAAAATCCAGGTGGTTTGTTTGAAATAAATGATGTAACTCGGTCACTTGGACACCTACCACCTGTATATGGGAATCTTATCAATATCCGGATACGACGAATATTCCCTGAGTTTGATTTTCAGGCTTTGGATTTGATTGAAATCGTTAACATGAATTAGACAGGAAATCGCGCGAACTTTGAGCTTGTATACGGAAGAAGGAAACATCAGATACCGGAGAACATACGTACTGGTTCTAGTATCTGGCTTGGGAGCGTACAAACTCTTTGTACATAACTGTCGTTAACATCAACCGTAGTCAGCCTGTTACCGTAGGTCCGCAAGGTGTCCAGTTGTTTTGGTATAATTGAAAATTGTTTATCGAGCACCATTCACATATAATGCTGATTATTCGTCTATTTCTTCCATCTGTACCAAGCGCAGACTTTAAGCATTAACGTACATCGAGGCTTCATATTCGAAATGCGAAATAGTTCGATGCTGTCAGCGTTGGTGTCAACAAAAGAAAAGAGGCATTTGCAGCAACACTATATCTGGCTAGGTGTTTATTTGTGTCGTGAAATCAGTAAGTTATTTGTATACGTCATGAGCACTACAACGCTTGCAGAATTGTGAGAGTGCTGGAAAATCATTTCGTAAAGGGAATTCACGTGAATAAAATCGTGATTTATAGGGCTGCATTATATTAAACACGATCTTGATTCGGCTCAAATGAACAATAATATGCACAGAAAGAAATCTGATCAAATTAAAAACTTGTTCCAATCAGCACAGCATGGAACCGTGCTCGTAGTCAACTGGGCACTGCCGCGCATAGTTTCTAAGCCAAAACGATGAAACAAAAAACAAGTCCATCGGCTTCTCCCTGTGTTCAAAAACAACTTGCTGCCGATTTTTTCAAACAACCAAACGATTCGCCAGTCAATGGAACAACACAAGTTTAAGCAACAACGATCAACAATTATCCGGTATTTCCACTTTTTTCTTGCACAATGACCTTGCACATGGTTCGGCAGCTGCAACCTACGAGTCACAAACAGTATCACGAATAGTAACATCCAACGATGTCTTAATTCAGGGACAAGAACTGGTATTTCTTAATTTTAATGGCTCCTGCCAAACAAAGCAGAATAAGCCAGACGTTTTAGAATAGACTGTGGATGCTACTCTCAATGGCTTAACATCCAATGCGACTCGGAACCCTCGGTAATAACGCAGATTGCGTATTCTTGTACGTGACACTGGACAGTATCCATATTGTGCAGCTGTACAGATCCAAACGTTGTTCCCATGAAGAAGACTTCAGAAACCATCTAAAGGAATCTCCAAGGGCTCCGGTGGCGATATTTCCTAACCCTGAATGCATGGCTCCTTGATGGATCACAGGATCACATTGAGTTGGCGTATCACATGACGTGCGCTATATTTACCGAACGTTTATGTTCCATATTATGTGACATAAATTATTTATGTCTGCATGTCTGCTTGCGTGGGAACAGCTAGCGCGCTAGTTCCTGTCTTCAGCGCAGCTCGTGTTGCAAGTGTTGTCATTGCGCTCTTTCATCGATTTTTTATGACGGGACAGAATCCAACTGTGCATATTCATTGCAGCGGCTGAACAGACTAGCGTAACGAACACAAGATTGTGTTGTTAGACACTGTAATACTCTACCAGTAGCAAAACAGCATTTTCGAAAAGTCGGGAAGCCTTGGGCATCATACGAGCGACCCAGTGCTCTGTCTTTTTCTGTTGTTGATTTTATTTACATGTTCGTTTTTGAAGGTGTAGATTACTGACGAAGACGGCACAATCATAAGCTAAAATTTGTCAAACCCTCCAGCAGTTCTGCTATTATCACAAGACCAGTTCGCATCTGCAGAGGCGGTAATAACTGGATTTGCCATAAACTGGAGCATAGCTGGATTTAAAACTGTTTCCGTTCCGGACCGTTCATAAAAATTTGGACGTAGTAATAATAATTATGTGACATGTATACCCAGCGTGATCCTCATGGCCTGTGCTTTTCGGGGTGTACTCCGTCTCCGCGTTGTGAAGTACTGCGCACTGATTCTGCTTGCTTGCATTTTATCTCTATACCTGCTCACTCCATCTGAACATGTTTGCGACTTCGAACTAGCATCACATAGTACCCTGAATGTGAGCCATACACCGCCGTCTTGGGAAGCAGTGATCCCGGGGAAATTGTATGTCTACTCCGCTTTCTGCACCCTTCCTTCCTACTGTACTTCCGGTACACTCTTCAATACAATCAAGATCATTGCTCTTCTAAATCGCAAATCCGCAGTGATCGATGCTGCAGTTAAATGCTGGTGTCTATATGGAAATGCAACCATTAATGCGGAACTGCACGAAAACTGGGATCACCATAACAAGGAGTATGCCGCAGGGACGGTAACATGTACAACGCCGAAAATGGACTACCTGTCTTACGTGGATCTCCGGTGTCAGAAGTTTAGCCAGATTGGGACGTCTCGTCTCAGTATAATGCCGCCTCCGTCCAGTCCTCGACCGTTAAGTTTTGCGATGTGTGGTCCGATCATCTATGGCTCGGATGCAATGCGGTCCGAGTATATCGTCGAATTCGTCGAGTATTACAAAATGATGGGTGTTTCAAAGTTTTTCTTTTACTTTTATGATACCGGCTTAACAGCGGACCTGCTTAAGGTGATGAAGCATTACAAGGAACTCGGACTGGTGGAGATTCTCGAGTGGGAGCTCCCGAGTTACGTTGAGGACAAATTGTGGTATAATGCTCAGTTGGCTGCTTTGAATGACTGCATGATGAGGACAGCTAGTTACGGCTGGGATTACGCGGTTTTTGGTAAGCGAGCCCTTGCATACGTGACCGGTACTTTGAGATTCTTCTCTGGAAGTCGGGAATTACTTGCAAAGTTGGCACTAACAAGTTATAACAGAACAAACAAAGGCAATATGATTCAGTAACAAACGTAACGTTACGTTTACTTATGAGTTGCTGCCTTGCTTCCCATTTACCACAGTCTGGTAGCAAAGCTATATAGATCTGTATGACTCGTACTCTTGTACGTACATCCTGTGTTTTAATTCCGCAGAAAGCTAGTTTCTGCAGCGTCCATACTTTACATATATTCGTGTTAGCTGGACGATGTACTTGCATATTGTACAATTATACTCTTGCATATTATTGTACTCGTTAAGGTTTTTATCTCATCGGGATGAACGACTTCTTAAATGAACTTTTTATTTTTCAGTTGATTTGGATGAATTCATCATTGCTTCGGAAGAAACCAGACTACAAAATGTCGTTGACAATGGATCACATGACTGCGTCCAAATCCGCCATTCGGCCATCAGGATAAATTCTAGTTCCAGCTCGGTACGGATGCGTTTAGAACCTCATATGAAACGCACCCGAGATGCACGTATCTTCTGGAGAAACTGGAGATCCAAGTACATTTGTCGACCAAAGTCCGTTTTATCCGCAGGAATACATAACTATGATGCAGTACGTCCCAAAACGTCCCTAGTGACCGCTGATGTCGGTGAGACAATTTTGCTGCATTTCGGGAACGTTCCAGAAATACAGATTAACGGGATTGCTGAAGAAAGCACCCTTTTGGTGGATGTTGATATGGGGCAGTTTTTTGGGCTGGAGAGGTTGAGGCAGTTGACGGATAACGTAAACTCGGTTCACAGGAGCATTTTCAGCCGCTAACTGGCAAAAGGTCTTTCAGAAATGTCTACGTTAAATTATGAATTAGGAATTCCACACAACATGCTCCTGCTCGTAGTCTTCCGGATAACCAGTTCTGCAGGTATCTCCGGCATGCTGGTAAAGGCAGTACATACCTGCAAGTTTTTGTTTTTCTGGTTATTCAGAACTGTGTCCCTATGGTATAGCACCTGCGCGGTTAATTGCGCAGTAGCGTGACCTTTTGTTTTGCTTCTTTTTCTGGAATGCGTGCCAGATGTGGGAAAGCAAGCTACCGATAATAAACGTCGTTCGTTTCGATACCGTTCCAGATCTAGATCTCGTATCAGGTTTAATATATTTAGAATGTTATTAATTTCGGAAAAGATTTGTCTTCTGCACTTTGACTTGACGCAAGCGCTGATGTACTAGCAGCTTAATATACGCTTCACAATCTGTTTGCTTGTCAAGTAACGTCGTAAAGAACTGGTAAATAACCCAGCGGCGGACAGCTTTCAAAGGTCTTGTGATCATGGATTGTTTCTCCAGAAAAGACCAGAGAGTTCAGAGAGAACAGGTAAAGCACGAACGAGTAAGCGACATACGGGCAATCATATTATCCGCTTCACTATATATTCGTACATCCACGAAATAATTGTAGCCATTACACACGTACACACGGGTTCGTTACTATGTAAACATAATTTACAGCAGCGAAACATTCTTTGCCAGAACACTATTTAAGGTTACACCCGTTATTAGATCCATGGTTGTGAATTGGTTCACCTTCACCGCTTGCAGGTTAGTATTCCAGTGGCGTCAGTTTTCGTAAGGATAAAAGCAGTATAGTTATCCAATAATAATTATGGCAGCGCTGCATCATTGTATTTCGGAATCTCGTAATTCGTGCAAATCAAATCCCGCACCACGAAGTTTGCATCCACTGACCCTTTGTCATGTGTGATCCTGTGACTCGTAGCTTCTGCTTAAAGAAAACTACAAGCGGCGTCTATAATATATGCGCGCGATTGTAGAATGATGTTCGACGTCGAATCGTTCTTTTGCATCTAAAACATTTACATATGCATTTACAAAGTAAGCATGGTAGTTCACAAACGGTCAACATGATCAGCTGAGACGCGTGAAAAAATGTTCCCCTTTTGTTTCACCTTCCAATTTTCTTGCCGGTGTTCCATTAAGCAAGTATACAGCGCTGTTGTTATACAAGCAGCTTTGAGAAAAGCCGCGCACGTTGTGTCGCCGAAATCCACGGGTGCAGTGATATTTACTACATTTGTACAAGACATAGGTGATTGACAGCGAGCTGCGATACGGATAAACCGATCATAAAATTTAATGTACTTCACGTAGCATCTTTTTGATTCGATCAGGTCCAAGACAACTGTACATTTTAACATTGGTCTTTTTCCTTATGAGAGTCCCTAATATCATCAGTAATATGTATGGGGATATGTTATTATTAACAAATGGGCATTCGTTTTTTCTTCAGTGTCAGTTACAACTTACAATTGTTAGAGCTACCGTACAGAGGGAAATCACATACGAAAAAGCTTACAATCTTGGATTCTTGATTTCGTACGTGACTTCGGGAAACTGAACCGTCGGTCCGCGGAACAGTTCATTCATCTTCCATCCTTTGAGTCGCCAGTCGAAAAAGGCCGTCACGTACGTGTAGTGAATCAACTGAGCGCGACTGGGATCAATGGTACCTAAGTCTTTTACCATAGATGGAGGAATTAACGCCTGTGCACCCACTCCCTGAATCACGGAGGCCAGATCCCCAAAATCTATGTGCTGATTCCCCTTAATATTCAACGCGCCATACCAGCCTTTGACTCCGTCAAAAAATGCTTGATACGATTTATCCGAATGGCGGGTGTGATTTTCGGAAGCCAGTAGAAGAAACGCCCGGTCCATGCCCTCGTAGTATCTGTCAAAGAGAAATTCAGCATCTGTTTTAGTTACAGCGGTTTGAAACAGGCTCGGACTAAAGCACAAGGTTTTTCAGTTTGTGCGATTTAGAATACATTGCATTACACAATTTGGTAATTTACACTACGCTGTACAACTGCTCATGGTGAACGGATGAATCAAAATGGATGAGTATACTGTGTAGTGTACAGATATATCGACGTGGAGTGCCGTTTTTTTGCTATGTGGGAGCGTAGACGAGAAATTTGCGGCGTGTTCGTTTAGATTTTGCTTCTTCGATTTCGATTCTGAAATGTGCGAAGACAACACAGATACCGATTTCGCGCTATATAGCTATGCGTGCGCATAGTTTCCGTTAAAAAAACAAACGACAGCAGAACAGTCGTTTTTGCAATGTCTTGATGTTTTACCATTAATTTGTACAGATAGCATGTATTTTCGGTTATTGTTGTTCGTTAGCGTTAGCGTTAGCAGACATTGAATATTAATTAATTTTTTAGTCTTCCTAACATACTTCTCGTTACAGAAGTCTATGATCATCAAGCGGAATCTAAACGCTAGCGGTGACAAATTTCTCGCAGATGCTGCTGTTGAACAACTGCATCATACGCATCCAGCCAGTTTGAACAAGCAAGTTTGGGTCACGTCCTCGTACTGGTAAATAAGTAGAGTGTTAAAGGAACCTGCGAAGCTTGTACCTGTTGTAGGGTGTAAAGACCGTTCCATCCAGATTAATTCCGGCTACCAAACGCTTATCCTTAACCATGGCCAGGACCCCTGCCAGGCCTCCGTTACTGTGACCAAAGATGCCCACACGGTCGGTGCAAATATGACGGCGAAGACCAGGAATGCGGCTGGTGAAAGCGCGGGTTTTGAGGTAGTCCAGCAGGTACCGGACGTCGCCCGCGCGCAGTTCAAGGTCCGGGGTGATGCCGGCGTCGGAGCTGTCCGACATGTTAAAGTGGGCCACCGTATTGCCGGCTTGTTCGGTGGCTGGACCGGCATACGGTGAATCGGGGGCCACGACGATGTAGCCGCGACTGACCACGTTTTGGATTAGATTGCGGTAAAAGTAGCGGGAACCCCGGTAGCCGTGCAAGAAGAAGATCACCTGTACAAAAGTCGGAAAAAGAACAAATTAGACTCGAGATTTGTGCATCCGTTGACGATGTTTTGCTCTGTAACGTACAGTCATAGAAGGAGTGAAAAACAAAGCGAAGACTTACTTTTGAGCAATAGAATATATTTACCATCAAGGTGGCGTCACTGCGCTACCTAGCTAGAGCCATTTGCTATAACGCCCGTAGGCCACAACTGTAAAGAGGATACTTTGTGAAAGCATTTACTCAGGGTGTAAATTATCCTTTTCTTATCGAAGTCACCTTCATGCGTAAAGCCTTCCAGCTCTTACGCCACCGTACAGTGTACCGTAACAATGTACAGGACTGCGCGACAATCGCCTAAGCTACACTGCTACAGTATTGCATATTTACTGAAAGCCGGCAGACATTCATTGCCCGGTTGTTGCTGAATCAGCATACATCATAGCGCTCCACATTTTTCTGCAGCTAAAGCACATTACCAATCCATGTTAAGATAACGCTCGTGGCTGTCGGAGAAAAAGGGCAAAAGGCCATTCTGAAAAACCACACTCAAAAGACTAACCGGAAAATCCGCGTCGACAATCCGGCTGTTTGCTTTGAAAGACGCCACGTCGACCGCCTGAAAAATGGCCGACATGCCAGTATAGACCTCTTCCGCCGCGGCATACAACACGGACGGGAACCACACTCCAGTGGCATCGCCGGCATTCTCCCGCGTCGGATAGTATACGGACGTCATAAAGGTGCGTTTGGTGGGTTTCGGGGCAAAGACTTCATAGCGCGAATTATCCGTCATCAACATGTCAATGCTGGAGACGCGATAAGGCCCCATCGGCTGGGGAATGGAGTAATGGGGCGCATTTAAGGCAGCCGCAACGGCTGCTGTTGTCCCAGTCAGAAGGCAGAATAAAAGCAGATGCATGACGCTTTCTCCAGGAGGAATCAATGAACGCAATCAGAGGGTAAAATGAAGGCGATTTATCTGTAGTTTCAACGAGATTTGTTGGGAAGTTTTTGTGTGCATCGGTAAAACAGGATGCGATATTGCATTTTGTGGAAAAAGGACCGACTTACATGAATGTGAAAATGATATATCTGTACAGACTGGATGGCCGGCACGGTGGGATATGTGGATATATGTGCATCATGCATGCAACTATTGCGAATTTTCGACTACGCATCAATGCGCTAAGCCAGTATACAATAAATAACTTGTCGACGTCTGCGGTTTTGTAGGATTTGTCTGTCGGCGTTTGTGTAATATGGAAGTACTATACCATGTGAAATACAAAAGTGTCGGACACAGATATGTTGTCGGAAGCTTTAAAGTCGCAGTCACTGACTAAAAATATGTATACTCACAAGGTGGAACTAGTGCTGCGGAAGTTTTGGCCGATAATGCATTGTCCATGTTCGTTCTGGCGTAGCAGTTCCCATCCAGTTGACTGCAGGCACATGACTAGGAACTTCGAAGGGCTGTTTTCTCAGAACCTTATAACGAAAGTGGAATACCGACTCACTAGTACGAATCAGAATGGTAGACGGTAGAAGTCCGCTGTAATTTGTCACGCTCGAGGCTAATTTACAACGAATCCACACCAGAAAAGAAGCGCTGGATGATTTCTCGATTTCAGCAAATCCGCAGAATCATAAATTATTTTGTTAACTGCTTCAACCCGCAGAATACTGTATGTATTTTTTTTCAGTTTCCAGTAGCGGTAAATGGACATATGCAAGCGCCCAGCCGTTGAGAGCCATGCATGAATAAATAACAATAGCGTCGCATAAACCGGGGAATGGTCAGTTGTCAAAAGCGGCATAAAAAACTGACAGGCTCAGGTATGACTATATAAGGTAAGTGTACTGGTTTATAGCGGGTAATGAATGGTCGAAACGAAGCGCTACGTATACCAGATCAGGTCCAGAAAGGGGGATTTCCACCGGTCCGTGCATTTGGCATGCGTGTGTACAGTGTAAAGCGCTAAATGAACTGCCGGGGTCAATCATTTTTGCAGGTTTCCTGGTAACTATTTGCACTCAGCTCTTTTGCGCAAATTGTCCAAGACAAACATTTAAACCAAGTATCTTTAATTTTAACAAACTACTGTCACAGGCTCCTATTAAAGCTCACAAGTCAGAGACCAATGGCACAAAGATGATAAGGCACTACGTCAATCATTTTCTGGTGCCGCCACTCTACCATCGGTAGAAGTACTTGGCGAAAAGGCCAGGTGCGAGCGGCACGAAAATGATTTTTCAACCAGACAGGTCAAGTATGTATATGATCTGCGTTCCATTTGTCGCCGCTTCGAAAACCTTCAAAACGAGAAAATAGACGTACAGTATTTTTGATAATTCTGTTGTTTTTCTGTAATTACTTCCAAGCGCGGGGAAACGTTCAGCGTACGTGCATTAACGCTAGAGCGCAAGTGTGATCCACGCTATAAGCTGTGTGAAAAGCGAAAAGTTACAACCGTGTAAAAATTTCACAATACTGCTTGGAACAGGTCAGCGACAGAATTTCACAGAATTTCTTTCTATCAGATATCCAGCGCGCCACTGTCGGGTCATAGGCATGCAGAGGCAGGAGTCAGGTTGTCAGGGCAAGCCTCCTCGTGCAGTGAAGCCAGCTCGGTCACCTATCAGAGCCGTTTGTACTGACCTAGCCAGATGACTAATAATCTAACATGCTCAGTTTTGGAGCGTTACTAGTATTCTAATCAATCTAATGACCTGCGGCCATTAGATATTTTGTTTTCATCGTGTTCGGAGCGTTTCTTTCATTAACACTGCATCACTGGCGTGATTTTTTTTTACTGTTGACCTTTCTTATGAGGAATGGAATCTAATGTGGCAAAGTCAGGTTGCATGGCTGACGGGCATTCAGGGAGTGTTCCACTTCGTTCGTTTGATGCTTCACCAGGGAACTCTACAGTGGTAGAAGTTCATGATCAGGCATCTGATGGAGCTTCGGTGTTTGATGAAGAGACGATGTTCGGGACGACGATGGAAACCGCGCCAGCACCGTCAACGATGGTGGATGTTCCACGGAAGGAAAAACACCATTTTGAGATATGTATGTCCATGGCCCAGCAGTCATAGCCTTACAGGCACTTTTACTCTGATGTTTCACAACGTGTGTGTGTACCGTAATTATAAAATAACCGTTAAATCAGTTATGCTCTAATCACTAGCCAGCGAAGTCGGGCAAAGTGATATTAATAATGGTTCGTTGCGTTTCTTTTTTCCAGGTCAGGCAGTATTCGTCAAGACCAACTCGGAGCACGGACATTACTGGTATCCCGGTCTCATCGTGGGCATTGGTCTTTCGGACTGGAAACAACAGGACGCGCACCCGGTGATCACGGCTGTCAGCTACAATATCAAATACACCTACCAAGTTGGAGACGAACTCAGGTACGGTAATCCTCAGCCATGAGTTCCTTAGCGCTGTTAACAGTAAAACATCCACGCGTTTATGCGAATGTAGATTTTACGAAGGCGACGAGGAGTGCCTGTTCGCCGAGAACATCCTGCCGGATACAGTCAACGTAAGGGAAAGGGTTTACCGCGAGAACAAAACATTCGAGATTGCTTTGGAGGAAAAGAAGCAGAAGGATTCTGAGAAAGCGGTCAAGGATCGGAAACGTCTGCAGGAGAAGGACCGGACCAAATATAAGAAACGAAAGATTGCCACCTGTACCGCCTGTACAGGAATCATTCCGGAAAAATCCACTTAGAGTGATTATATGTAAAGAGTGCCGCGTGTTCTGTGTTTGGTTAGTTGTTATTCCGTTGTATGGTGGCTTATTTCGTATACCCTAGATTTGCTGCTTTTCCGAAAAACGATATACAGATATATAAACGATATCTGTATCTGTCTTACCGTGCGTTATTTTCCTTATACGTACCTTCCATTTTTGTATTTTTTCGCTTATGATTTTCCCATGAGACTTCATAACATGTCAATTCAATATTGATGCAAGTTGCGGGTCGAAAATGTCTAATTGTAAGTACAGTACCAAACCAATATAAAGTTTTGTCTGCAATGAAAGTTGTTTGCCCAGTGTCTACAACTATCAATAAGCACATTTATATAATTGTATTTTACAGCTATGAGAATGCAAATTGGACGGTATTTCAGCCAATTCAGTTTCACTTTTCAAGCAGTTCATTACATTGCAATAAGGCTGTGTTGTTTCACAGCATAAAACATAAACTGCATTAGATTACCTTCAATTCATATATACGCATCGTTCTAAACTTCCATGTTAAAAAAAAACAGAAGATGACAATTTAGAGCTGTCGCTCCGATTCGGTTGCTTAGAACAGTGGGCACGGTACTAGACTTCTTGATTAACTAGACAGTACCATAAAAACCGTATTCCGTAAAACATTATATTACCGTGCGTCAGAAACCGACAGCACAACCAGTCACACAAACGTATAGGCACATCGTTGTAATACATAATTATATCATAACTTCCTCATAAATCGCCTCATGCATTACATTAGTCCGTCGATGTTTGCCCATCTTCCCCATCCCAGAAACAACATCCTTCTCCACTTTCCCCGCTCCATTCTGCAGATTCATCAACGCCGCATCATCCAACACCAACAATCGCTTCCCACCGAACCGCTTCCTCGTTCCCGGTGGAACCTTCTTCTCCGGAGCACAAGTGACCCGATTGGTCCATTCCGGCCGCACCGGCACAGATGTACGAATCCGACCCGGCGGTTGCGTCGAGACCACCACATCCGGTTCAGGTTCAAAGATACAGCTGAATGGACGCGCCGAACACGTGTACGAGTGCGATAAGTGGTCAGTGTCCTGCTGGCGTCGCCTATCGGTATCCGGATCAGTGTAAACCGAGAAGCGCCGGTGCTGGCGATATCTTATCGCCTGTCCATCATGCTGCTCCAGCGCCGCTTCACCCTTCCGGCGGACGCGGACCAGGACCGCCGGTAGGATGACACTGGTGTCTGGTAAGTCTGGGTAGTGGGTGGCATCGCGGGATGGGTAGGGTTTGTGTGGTGAGATGACGGATGCGTATGTGGCGGTATCGGAATGCGGGGTCAATGTGAGAACTGTTGGAAAAAAAATATGCGTTTGTTTACAGTTTACATACTACTGCGCAACGAATACTGTTTCCAGAACGGCCGTTTTTTAATCGTTCGACCATGTCGCTATCGCATTACTGTTCAGATAATAAGTCTGTTATGCAAAACTATTCATAAACAAAGGCGCGACGACCGAACTACTGAATTACAGAACCCGATGATAATCAGAAGCCAGTTATAGTCTATAGTAAGTGAATATCATAACAGATATTCTATAAGAAATGTAGCGCCGAAAAAACAACAGGTCAGGTTTAATGATACAAAATAAGAAATCAAAAACTTCCTAATTAAGACAGTCTTTAACCCAGATCAAGTTACGTTTAATGAAGCAATTAAGCGCACGCGCTTTTGCGCTGCGCATATCTCCGAGGTCAAACTAACAAAATTCACATGTTTGTTTGTTTTGTCTAATGCTGTTTTAACGTCCTTTACAATCACTGATATTATTAGTATCCACTAGATGAGTAAATGGAGCGTGATTAATTTCGTAAACCAACAGATAAACGAAATCCAGGTGCAGCCAGCTAGATACTGTACATCAGGACAAGCAACAGCCACAGAATGAATTAATAGAATAGGCGTACGTCGAGTTTAATTACCGTCGTACTAATCGTTACCGGTATAAAATTTAATAGCTAGTTATTATTTACTTTTAAATTTACTTTGATCCTGATAACCCATGCTATGAAAGTATGTTGCTGTTTTCTTACGGTGTTCTCAATAACCTACGCAATTAACCTTATTTGACACTTTTCCCAATAATTTTTACGGACAAACGTAGATATTACCGGTAGGTGCCGTACATTCGGTCGCTTACCTTTTTCTTGATGCAACAAACGGAAATCATACATGGACACCGGCCGTCGTCGCTCCACAATCATTCCTCGCTGCCGTCCACCTTTTTCCCGTAATGAACACTGCGAGCACGTCTCTGTTTGTCTGCTGATAAAACTGTTATCATCGCTCTTCTTCCCGACCAGCCGCTTTTTCAGTGCAGAAACCCATTTTTGCAGGCGACTTTTACTCTTGCCATCGTCATTACACGTTGGTTCGTACACTTCCCGAAACACTTCTCGGGAATATTTTGGCACCCGGGGCGGTGGACGCTCTTCCAGAAACAGTGGAATACGAAATTCATCGTGATTTCTTCGCAACATTTTCTAATCAAACGCTGATTCGTACGATGGGAAATTTTAAAATTTGTAAAAGCCGGTAACTGCCAAATGTAGTAACAACACCGGATGATGGATCCGCACAGTGACAAACATGAAAATCCGATTTACTTCTCAGCAGCTTCACAATCCGACGATAATGCCGAAATTGCACATAAATCTCGGGAAAATTATAAGCGTGGAGAAAAGGCGACAGCTGTAGTTCGTTAGTTGTTTATTTTTAGTCCGGACAGTGCATTAGGCATGAGTGGCTGTTCATGGCTGGATTTGTGGATTTGTGACTGATAGGGAGTTGATATCTGATACATCTGCTGTGCTGTTTCAGACATAACAAAACCGCTTGACCGGCGGCAGTTGGGTCACTGTGTACGTACGCGATGCGCGGCCGGCGAGTGAAGGCTGCACCACTGATCGATATTCGCTATTGGCCGGTAGTGAACCAGTCACGCCTTAATCGTGAATGCCTGATTTATAAAAACTTCTATAAGAGTTCTGGCGAATATTCGGCCGGTCAGCGTACAGTGCAATCTTACAATTAGAACAAAAATATGAAGTACAACTAGGAAAAAGTTTATTACGGTAACAATAATTTTACGGTGTTATATATTACTATTTTATCCAATCACTGCCAACAATGGAACAGAAAATGAAATCGTAAGTGTGTTTTCGAAAATGTCGATTACAGCTGGTTTAAACATAAATGATAAATCCATGTCTAAATATATCGAATTTTAAGTTGAATTATTTTTGCATTCTAAACACAAAAAAGCTGATAAACCTAATTAAAGAATACCCAGTAAATTTTAATACAATGAGAAAAAATAATTCAACAATTATCTTTCTTTTAAAAAGCTACAAAACAGCTACAGCAAAGAATACAGACACAACAAAATTTAATTTGAAAAATTAGTTTACTTATATATCAACGAATGACTTTAATTCCAACTTTTGGGGAATTGTTAAGCGGTTAATATTGTTTTCATTTATACATAATAAAATTAATCGAACTCTGCCTAAACGACTCTGAATGAGCGCATTCTTGGCCAAATGGCGTTTTCGCATTAAATTTTGTCTGGAAGTGCCGATTTGGAGCCTACTTGATATGCTGGTCATGTTCACGTCCACTCCATATAGCCACGTGCAGTCAATCAGCAAATGATGCAGATCAAAAGTCGTATAAAAGGCTTGATAAAGAGCAGTGCATTCCAGTGTGTGCAGTGGAGCTAATTGGCCAAGCGATCAGGCAGTGTGTATTTATAATCAAGCAAAATCAATGTACTCGCACGAGAGATATTGTGCACAGGCACCAGAGTTTAGTGTATATTTAGTCTGCGTCCATCTGTTCGCCTCGTTTGAACTCTTATCACCATGCAATCTGACACGATTCGCTTTGTCGCATTTCCAACCATTTGTGAATGATTCATCCAGATTTTATTTTTGACAGATATGTTCCAGTTACATACAATTTTTTGTGTGTTTTAAGAAACGCTTCGTCGTAACTTCATTAGGAGTGTTTTACTATTTTTATAAAAACCGTTCAACATTTCAGGCAATACATATCCATCCTTCACGAAGTGGGCAACTACTTCATGTTGATGACAATTACGTTAATAATTTAATTTCTGTTCAAGTACACAATAAAACAGAAAAGAAAGAATTATCTGTGCGAGGAAAGTTTACGTACTGCCTGTGCGATACTGTAATAAGTCATTTGATATGGTCGACTATATTATTACGAAGTTCACGTTACCCATAATTTCGCACCGATCTGCTTATACATGAATGAAAACAAATGATTTGCATTTTGTAAATGCGCATTTCATATTGGTGAACATTTGGATAAGGTTATCACAATCATTTAAAGAATCATTTGCTGTTTGTTTGTGTCTTTTTATTGCGACTCCAGTAAGGAGATGTTTCGGTGTCTTTTCCAAATCCAGTTCTCGGTTACCTTTTCTCGTCCCCAACGTTCTCATTAACAATATATCCGTCACTCAAAATTGGATACACGAGATTGCAGGTAGTATTACCATGGTATAATTATGTATACACTGCTTACGTCAACCGCCTCAACATCATGTTTATATTTTTTAATATTATGCAACTTAATCCAGAATTTAATTATCTCACGGAAATTACGATTCTGCATGGATCCGGCCGCTGATTTTGCAATTGTATAACCAAAATTCCTTAAACTGACCTTTAATGTCACGAAGCGCACCTGTAATGTACATGAAAGGGCCGCTTGCAAAATTCCGGTTTTAGAAAGTCTATGCAAACAGCTCGTAATAGAACCGTGCATAACTGCATATGTACGCATACAATAAGCAGACGGGACACTCCTTTCTTGGCAGCAGATTATCATCATTCTGGCATGCAGTTACTGATTTGACGCAGGCATATACAGTATGTAGCTTCTACGCGCTATACCGATAACTTGAGTTTCCTGAAAGTTCAATATCGCCATGTGATACTCTTGAGGGTAAGACCTCTTAAGCTTGTAAACGGCATCATGATTCGTACCTATCTAACATGTATACAGTATTATATGATTGCAGTCGCATGATTTACATTACGTAGCGAACTGTGCTAGAGAGATGAACAATTCCACCGTGTTGCTTATGCTGACCAAACCAGGCAACTTCGGTTGGAACCCTGTCGCCATATACAACTTTTGTTGTGTAATAAGTGGTACGTT
>JAQGAU010002145.1:0-16472 GCA_034698045.1 Paramacrobiotus richtersi
AATTAAATTAAATTAAATTAAATTAAATCAAATCAAATCAAATCAAATCAAATCAAATCAAATCAAATCAAATCAAAGCAAAATAAATTAAACTAAACTGAATTAGTTACATTACGTGTATACTTCAGTTTAGCGTAGACACAATTGATACGAATCGTACTTATCTGACAAGGCGAACTTGATGCTTGCAACTGCTGGAACCGTGATTGCCTGGAGAATCTTCCCAATTTTTTTCGGAATTTCAAAAGCTGAAATATAATTTGTTTGTTTAATACTTCCGTTATTATGCCGTTGACTTTGTAAAACTTTTATTCAGTTATGCAAGACAGGTAATTATCTTTATTTATCGCTTTTAGTGTTATGTCGGTACGTTGAAATATTGTGCATCATACATCGTGAGTTTTTATAGTTGACATCGTACCATATATCATATATTTTATAATTTAAAAATTTATACATGTGTGTGAATGAGATATGTAATTGTATATTGTATACGAAAACGATATACCCGTAGTGGCGTTGAACTTGTCCCGAGCCATAATGATGCAGTTGTTCTTATTCATTCTTTTTTTGGTGACAATGATTGGAAAGGTTTCCAATATTTTGCCACGGAGCACATTCTGCAAAAGTCAAAACGTCTAGTTAGATTTAACAGCACAGTTTCCGTTTATCCTAATACAAACGCAGCTTTTGTTCTGATAATAGTAATGTTAGTATTCTTATCGAAGCAAACATTTATTTATCAGAGAATGAATACGAATGTGAATGAAAATTAGTACGCAAATCACAAACAGAATAAAGACGACATTATTTATCGGTATTCTTAATAGGTAATTATTTGTATTATATACTGTAATATTTTTCTAACTTTTTTATATTTTTTATGGTAATCAAGGAAGGGAAGAAATTCATGTACATAGCATCAAGAGAATTAATGTTAATTAAGGAAGAGAAGAAATTCATGTACATAGCATCAAGAAAAATAATTAGCTGCTGTAATTCCTGAAATAGTGAAGACAAGCAAAACTATGTAACTTTCGAAGCAGGAACGAGCCTTTATGCTGCGGAAAAGGTTACCATTTAACTGAAAACGCTGTCTTTTCAGAGTGTCTTCGCCGTTATATTAATTAATAGTAATTCACCCACAAAAATTAAAGTCATAAAACATATTCCCCATTGCGTCATAAAGCTGAGCAAAGTCGAAGTATTAGTCGAAATACTAGTCGAAGTACGAGTCACGCTTGGAGATTCTGTTATTGCTGTGAGTCTACACATGAGGTCATTGCCAACCCGGCAGGCTAGTATGCCACAGGGATAGTTTAAGATGTGCAATATAATATCTTTGTCATAATGCTAATTTCTGCAGATGCATTTAAAGTACACTATGTCGGGTATGCATACATGCCAGCTTAAAGTACTGATACTTAAAGACTCAGGTAGCACAGCGATCGTTTACCTGGATAACCGGCTCAGCAAACAGTCCTTCCAGGCGTTTGAGGTCCTCCTCTGGAGTCGGCTTGATCACCTGTGTGATGAAAATCGTGGGAGAAGACGGTTCCTGTGCTTCCGCGTCCGAGTCTGCCATTTCGATAACTCTGGCAACTTTGGTGGAAGAACGCGTGTTAGATGCGGCCCGTTTGGTGCTCATTTTCTCTAGCAAAGGATGTGACACTTCTCTACTTGTAAAAATTGGAAATGAGAATGACAAGCGACACTAAACAATGAGCTCGATGCAGATGTTGATGTATACTGAGACTCGGTTGGGAAAGTTTTTATTCCTAGGCAACCAGTGTTTTCCACCAAGTATAGTGTACGCGCGGGATTAGATGAGTCAAAGAGCCGGGTATTCGGAAATACGTGCGTCGAATAATCCTACTCTGCCTACTCTCACTCATCACAATGCCAGTCCCGTGTAGGACATTGTTCGCGTAGGGCAAAATTGTCGACTCGTTTGATCCCAACAACGCCGTTTACAGTACGGAGGCCCAGTAAGTATTTAGCCAGCGTTAATTTACAATTTCTCGGATGCGCGTTCGTTACCTCGCAACAACGTTTGAATCGTAACAGATTCAATGGGCATTAGCTGCATGGTAGGCCATTTTGCTGTGCCATTGCATTCTCCAGAATGGCATCGCTGCTGGATCACCATTGTCCCCGGTGCATGTACAAAATATACATGGTTAGAATCATGATCTCGATTAACCACACGGCAAAACTTAAGATGTATGGAAGTCAGGATCATCACTTCGCCGTAGATCTTTGCACACAAATCAAAATTATTAACAACAACACAAGTGCCGTAAAACCTCTGCAGCACAGAGTTCATAATATGATTCTTTTTGCTTGAAGGCGTAAGAAACATAGAATCATTGCGAGGAGATGGTCGACATGGGACAACAACTTGGTTTTGGTCAAGCTGGTCAAGATAAGGGTCAAGATTAATCAGCGTCTGAAGAAAAAAGCAGTAATCTGAAGCATGAGAAACCCCTTGTGTGAGGTCATGCTTTTTTAGTACTGCTAATTGTCCTAACTTCGAGCACTGGTACAGGCGAAACTGTTGGTTTCTGCAATACGGTGTAGTATCGATAATGTCTCGGTACAACACATTGCGGGTACTGAATTCTCGCGCCAGGTTAAGGACTGTCTGCTTCATGGCTGACAGATTCTGGAAAACTATATCAGGGAAAATTATGTGATAGCTGCACTTGTCTGTTCGGCTACTGTCCAGCACAACAACCTTCTGGGTGTTTAAAGACGCTAGAAGAAATGACAACAGCCTGCTCAAACGATTTTGTTGATTTGCTTCGTCCATATCACACTGAATCCATTCAATATCGAAATAGAGTCGCTTCTGACACTTTTCGAGAATAACTTCGAAGAAAAACGGTTGATTTTCAAAATCTTCCGTAATAAGCTTCCATATCGTAACTAAATCGGCGACAAGAAATTTTAGAGATCCGGTACATGACTGTTCAAATGAAAATATCCTGCTGCTCCCATTTTCCAATAAATGCACGTAGTTAAGTGCCTCATTCAGACGAAAAAACCATTTTGCCATTTCTGGAATATGACCGTAAGCTAATAATCCTAATAGCTTGTGCGACTGTGCGGAATCAGTGGAAGTGCCAGATAAGCAGTGTCATGAGATGGTAGGTCGAAAACGGCACGGCACGGTGAAAGTTACTGCGAGTTTATATATTAAAACAGAACAAAAATAAGACTCTTAATACTCTGAAAACCTAGAAAATGAAACCCTATCGGTCTACGCGCTAGCGCAGCCACGTTTGAGCAGTGCAGACGTCATCACAGCGGGCGAGCGATTATATAAAGAACCCCAATAACTGTTGGAAAGTTATTAAATTGTGCGTCCGAAAAATCATAATTCGTCCAAAACAATGCCCCAAAACTAAAATTCCGTACTGCGGTAGTTTTCTTATCACAGTAAGTTGGGCTCACAATCTGTGTCAATTTGGGGCTCAACTCGTTTGTATATATAAAACGTAGCAACCACGGACGTGGTTGTGGCTGACAGTAATTGTGGGATCCTGTGACCTTTGTGGTCGCGTGTTGTTATCTGTGGTATAGTTACCAATGGTTGCGGTAAACCATGATCTGGCACTGACACTGAAAAAGTACCTGCGCTACTGTAAGGTACGGTAGTTGGTTCTACTGTTCTACTGCAGACGAATCATGTTTTGCCATACCTAGATATCCTATTTCAAAAACCTCTAGCAGTAGTGTAATATCAGTGGCAGAGTTTCGCTTGACGTGTAGGAAACGCAAGTACCGTATGTCAGGAAAATCACACCAGGTTAGTTATTTAAATGTATGAAGGTAGACAAATAATCGCATGTGCGCATCAGAGCATGTAAAACAGTTTTATGGATAGCGCAGCCGAAACAGCTCGCTGTAATAGGTGCGTTTGACCAAGGCTTAAGAACTAAGTTAAATTACAGTTGTGATCTTTCGCCTTCAGATCCTGCAGCATGATTTCACAGAGTGCTCGTACCGAGTACATGAATCAACGGGTCAGCCATAACATGAAAACGGCTGACAGTTCCTTGAATTTTGTTCGAGGTAGCTAGTAAGTCTGGTGCGTAATCACAGCTCACCGTACCGTTACAAATCCAACAAGGCGTCCATGTTATGAGAGCGGTAGTCATCATGAAAGTCAGTACAATAAACAGGCGATTGCGACTTCGTTTTCTCGTAACTTGACTTTCAGTCTGTTTTGGGGAAATGTTGCATGCTTGTAAATTAAATCGATAAAACAAGTTCAGGTAGAACTGGCTTGATCAGAACGATCTTTAGTTGCACAGTAAGCGCATTTTCACGCAAGTTTTAAATCATAGTTTGAAGAAAGAAATTTTTAACAAGACTCGTTCTCAACCAAAACTAATGCACAACCCCATCCTAGACTGCGCACACACAGCATTCACGCCAGGACATACTGAAAAAAGTATATCGCCTTTCTCTTGGTTGACTATGAAACTCTTGGTTGACATACAGACAGCATCTCGGTCTGCGAAAACCAACTCCACCCGCGACAAATGATCCAGAAGGGAAGCCAACCCGTACATTCAGATCACTGTGTTTGAGCTGTTCGTTGAGTTTGCTTTGCATCAATAAAGTCGGCTTGCAGCTCTCGTCAACATGTTGAACACAATGTCGAACCGGAGCTCTCCTTAAAACAACGGAGGTTCGCATATTGTAACCTGTTTTGGAAAGCCACGAATCCACCATGTCTCAGCGCGAGTCGAGTGCAGAGCTGTGCAGGTATTATGCAAATGGATGCTGTTATCGGGATGCGACGTCTCTATTTTCTCATGAACTTTGCGCGCCTACAGATAATAGTTGTCGGTATTATTTTCAAGGAAATTGCTTCAACGGACAAATCCGCCGTTACTGTCACTAGGCTGTGGTTACTGTTAGGCTGTGGATCAGTCTGTTCAACCTTTCCCTTTAGACGATACTGCTTCCACTGCAGTGACCTATGCTATGCTATGATCGGAATATGCACAAGTACTGTTGTCCCTGACGCTTCTATTATAGTTTTCTTCCTTAGCTGACAAGAACGGTTATGCGTCAGCGTGCATCCGTTGATAAAAAATGTTCACTAAATGCTATAGTAAATCTACATGTTCTGACTCATTTCACGTAGTATATTCGCCTTCAAGTCACCGACCTATATGTGCAAACGCTTCTGTTTCTGTTATGGAATTACAACAGATTCTGATATGGTTACGAAACGAGAACATGTCTCAATCTGTTTTGACTATCTTAATACTTTTCTTGAACTTTTGGTGTCTATGTCCTTCGTTTGGGCGCCCTTTTGGATTTTTCGCGCGTCCACCCCGAATAACAAGGCCGCTCTGTTTCTGAGGCTTGACTACAATTTCCGGCACACTTCCCAGCAACAACTGCTCCTCCAACAGGCTGAAAGCTTTCAGAACGTCCGCGAACTGTTTTCCACCAAACCCCGCTCCAATTGATGCCAGTCTGTTACAGACCTCCTTCGCTTCTTTATACCTACTTCCAAGCTTACTGTAGTTCTTGGGAATGTGCACCACATCCATTTCATCCAAAACTGCCTCATCAGTCAGCTCCTGCAAGGCTGCTTTGACAATTTCAGGATGTAGGTCTGACTTAGCTGCGTTACATTCATTTCGATGCCATTTCGGAATAACATCTTCCATCGAAAATATTGTTTCTCTCAATTTCTCGCGTACGGTGAAAATATGGCGACATGGTATTCCGAAGCCAGTGTTAATATAGCAGCTGCATCGGAAATGGCCATTATTCTTCGTTACGTCGTACATTCGGTGCCCCTCCTGTTGAACATTCACAAGTAGCCATTCACTGTCTGTTAGCTCTTCCGCCAGATGGGTTTCAGTTGTTTGTATCATGAACTGCTTCTCAACTATTTTTGCCGCGATTTTAGTTAGGCTTCTGCCCACGGTATCCGCAATGGTTGGGTTTGGAAAACCATGCATGACTAATCTTTTCGATAAGTTTTCGTAATCGTTATAGGATGCAATGCTCCATTTATGGAGAACAACATTCATAACAACCTCAACACACTCTTTCAGATGGTAGCGCGTCCAAATTGCTCGGCCAGAGTACCTAAATGCCGATTTCACCATCAAAATCCAGCGCTCTATCCGATTGGTCGTTCTGTTCCCCCGGGTCGGGAGTTGTCGACGGAATGCTAACGTCCACATCTCCTTTATGCATTGCCAGTTTTTTTCGTAGTACGAAAGAAGCTGTCCCGTTAGCATCCTTTTCAGACGCTCTTCTTCTAGGGCTTGTGATAATACGTCATATGAGTACATGACCTTTTTGAACTGCGCCAGTATGCTTGCTTTTTCGGACTTCGGTAATGCTTCTGCAGCTAGTCTGGTTTTGAAGGCTTTCATGGTGTGAAAACAGCAAAGTAGGACCTTTGCGAACGGAAATACATTTTTTAGGACTTCTAGCTGTGTGAAATCCTTATCGACAAGAATACAACGGGTTCTGGCAGTTGCGTCCTCATTGGTACTCTTCAATAACTGAAGCATTGTTGTCAGCGTATCCCGTTTCTCGTTTGCTAAAAATGCCAACATTACCGGTTGACCGAATCCGTTCTCATCTTGGACGACAACACTAAAAACAGCAGCATAAGTAAAAGCAGCACTAACAATTATACAGCAGTAAGTTATACGTAAAGTGAATAAAGGTGCATTTTGCACCAAGCACCACTCTTTTATCACGTATAAAACAATCGCAACACCAAAACACGCACAAAAAAACTGCATGCGATTAGAACACTGAAAATACTCCCCACGATGGAATACACGAACCCTCGGCAATGAAAAAACAAATAACAACCTTTTCCCAACGCTTTTTGATATCTTGATAGCTTCATCGCATGACATAAGCGTACTGCACGCCGCACGGGCACAAGATACTCCTCCACCCACTCTACGTTATGGAAAACTTCACATACGTTTTGAACATGCTGTGAACAAACTACGAATAAACAGAGACAGGATTTCTGGGCTGGTTCGCACGCTCTTTTCAAAGGAAAGAAGAGCGTACTTTTTCTGAATTAGTTTTAGAAAATGCCGACTCGTTGTATTGTAAATTTAGTATTGCATTCTATGACTATCCGTCAAAATGCATTAATTTTGCTATTACATGTTAAGCATTTATCGATTCGTGCTGCTTTTTCTGCACCTTCAATTCAAAAGCAAAGGGAAAATCCTTTTCAGTCATGACGCAAACGGCAGTTCGGTCCTGCATATCCTGCACGATACCTGATCAAAAAAGAACAGCGCGGAACGAAATTCCAACCAAAGACAATTTGTACCCTGTTACTTGCAGAAACATATGGGCAAATGATTAACAACCCACCAAAAAGCGATCGATAAAGAAATTTCTGCACCACTCGTCCCTGATCGACAAAATTCCCAGTTAGCGTTTAGAATCAGCGTTCAGAATCCCCGAATCTACAGCGGGACCGAAACTATCGATGGCCAACGTTATCCCTTATCCCTGGTCCGCCTTTACTGTTAGAGTTTCGGCCACCGCACTATAACAATGACAAAAAGCAGTGAAAGCATTCTAATAACGAGCCGCTAAAGTACGGTGTATTGTTAATGGATTTCACGAACCCTGTAAAAATGAATGTAATTCAGCAATAATTTAATGTGACATGCAGAAAAAATAATAACATGGTGTTGGTAAATTCCATAAAAATTCAAAATCAAAAACCAAGAATTCTACGTGTTGCCATATATTTTACAGTGAATTCATTAAAGTTTACCGTAGTGTGGTGGCTCATTATTTAAGCGCTCTCACCGCTGTTCGGTCAGCTGTGGCTGCATATGACAATGATGGCGGACTAGAGATAAAGGATAACTTCGACCATCGAGAACTTCGTTCCCGCAGCAGATTCGGACGTTTTGAAATCCGATCTGAAACGCTAATTGAGAACTCTATCGATGGAGGATGAGTGGTGTGGAAATTTCTTAATCGATTTCTGTTGGATAAGTGGTGAATGATATCAAGCGGGCAACCTTTCTGTTGGTTGTAAATTTTTAATTGATCGATTTGCGAAGTTTAATTAGAACGTATTAGTTTTTCTTAGATTAGAACGGGCTCGGTTTTGCTGATCGGAATTCTACGGTGATCAATAATACTTTAAAATACGCCAACATTATCGTAAATGCAACCCACCTGTACAGGCAATAGTGCTCACAGTTAATCCGGTATGTGCTATCCATAAAAAGTGTTTCCCCATGATTCAACAACAATGATTTCATTTCGGCAGTTTGAATAAAGAGACACTGCAGCTGTTCACTTTCGGCTTCCTTAACCAGTCGTATGTCGGTACCAGGTGCTTGCGAGCATAGTTCTTGCAAATATATCTCCAGCTTTTCTCCTTCGGTTTTGCCATTGTTTTCAAGACCACTGGTTGACGTAACATGGTTGTGTATATCTTTTGAAATAAGTTTGCCCTGTCCGCCAGAGGCTTTCCTCTTTTCATTAATCGTCTTGCAGATAACGGATCGCTGAACGTTGCATTTCAGTAAGTAGTCAACATCAACCTTTTCTGCTTCCGATAAAGCTCGGTTCTCTGGATAATACTGGGATAAATGCTCTCCGATGGGGTGATTGTGGTCGCTTGCATTTGGTAGCTTCACAACCACCACGTTGCCTCGAACAAGCTTCAACTTGACGTAACCGGTGCATCCAGTCTTGAAAGTTGCTTGGGTCTTTCTCACAGTAGCTGCCAGATGTTTACGATGCATGCGATGTTTCCCTGAGTGCTTACATACAAACTTCATTGATGCATATTTATGTGTCGCGCAAAACGGATTGTTGGTCGGTAACTTTGTGTGGCCACCAGCCACGACAAATATCTGGTTTGTTGCATGCTCATATTCTTTAATAGCCGCTAACGCATCTTCGTAGTTCTCGAATGCATCACCCTCTTGAAGCATATCGAGGATGAACAAAAACAATGTACGGAACAAACAACTGCGTACAAACTAAAGTTTTTCTTTTCAGGGTGAATACTAGTAAAACTCAGATGTATAATAAAGCCGTTATTGATTGAATAGATATCCTCTCGAACACTAACAAATATCCGTGGAGCCGAAACCATAGAAACCGTTCGTATTTCCACGATAGAGCACATTGTACAGTATTCCTCATACTGGTGTTATGTAGGTAGCCGGTGATGTCAAGCAGAACGATCCATGTGAGCTGGGAACGACAAAACAAACTGCGTAAATTTCCATTTGTTCTGTCATTCATGCACAGATCGACAGGCTTCACATCGTTTTATTCAACATATAGATTTGTCTGTGTATTCCGACTTATTTTAATGCATTACTTTCAGTGCATTACTTGTAAGCAAGGCTTGTGCGAACGCAACATGTACGAACATGTTTACGTATGTAAAATATTAGACCGAAGTAAGAAGCTACTGCATTACATGGTTCTTCCAGAGGTGGGCATCTATTAAAAATATGAACCCCCCAGCCCCCAAGGGGGCTTAAAATAAACCAGGGAAGGTAAAAAAAAAAATAAAGAAGGAATGTTCGTTAATGTAATTGTATTGCTTGTAAGAAATGGGGCATTGTTGCTATAGTGCATACATGCAGGTTTACTGTACAAACTGGTGGGTTGCTACGGTACGATCGTACGGTCATACTGCATAGCTATACATGCAGGTTTACTGTACAAACTGGTGGGTTGCTACGGTACGATCGTACGGTCTTACTGCATAGCCCGCTGCGCATAGCCATTTCGCCGTATAAATGCATCGGCATGTGTTTCGTAATTTCACTACTACTTTAGGTTGCTCTGTATTATTACTGGCGACTGGTTTAAGCTGCATACAAGGATCCATGAGAACGTTTCAAGTGACTACGCTCAACCAGAACAAATAGCCTAATCTGCTCAGTTCTTTGGCAACCCACATAGTTCATCTTGTCCTCAAGTTGACAAGTGCACCCGGTAATTCCCGTACACAATAACGAGATACTTTAATACATACGTACATGGCTAGAAAGCAAGATCATGTATATAGCAGGAAACATTAATCTGAGAAAGCAGTTCTATAACAAAACAATCTGGAGACAAGAGCTTTAAAGCAGCTACGGAACTCAGGATAGAACGCTATATAGAAGAAAAAAATCATCAGATCCTTAATGTATGCAACCACCAGCGACGCAAACAACCACGGTAAGGTCATCTTAGTTTGTTGCGGACCCACGTAATGCACAACTGGAAATAAGGAATTAAGCACAACACTAGCCACGACAATCGACATTCCAGCAAACACAGTTTTTGATATATGCTCCATCACTTCTTTCTTTTGCACCCTATGGTCGTGTCGAACATCCCCCAGCCACACCCTCGTGTTTCGAAGCAGTTGACATTTTATCCGCACCGCGGTCCAAATTAGTCTGACCTGTGGGATGGCCATCAGTACCACAGTGCCGAAATAGTTGACATTATAGAAGCGAATCCAGTTTGGATCGGTGTAGTTCATATATGGTCCACGATTACAGGGAACAACAAATATATCCTTTGCCGTCAGACTGTACAGGGTGATGTAGAACGTTAGCACTCCAACGGCAACCGTCACGTTCATGGCAAGAATCACTGGTTTGGTAAAGCGCCGACGGTAAAAGCTTGGAAACTCGACGGACAGCCAACGATCGATGCTAATAAGCAGCAGCGTCAAGTTCGCCCATGGAATAAATATCGCTCCGGTTGCGAGAGCGACATCACCCGGCCAGGCGATGGGGACATTCGGATCGATTAAACGGTACACTGGACCGATCATAATGGCGGAGACGCGAAAAATCTCTCCACCAGAAAGAAATATGTGGTAGTAAAGGAACCCCGGCTTATTCTTCCACATGGCGAAGACTCGCAGGTTGAGGCAAGAAAAGATTAATACTATTGAGTTGCGAACCATATGAGTAGGAATGAGCATACGGAGTTCTGGGGACTTGTCCCATGACCAACACTCGAAAGAAATGTTGCCACGGGTTGGTGTACTCAGGTTATGCATTTCTAGCGAAATCAGGTAGATGATGATTGCAGGTCGCTTAATATTTATCACAAGAATATTCCAGTAACAAGGAGCAGCACATCCTTTTCCGCGAGATGACAGTGGTGCATCTGAATAATTAATTTTGTAGGAAATCACTGGTGGGTGTGCAAATACATCACGCTTGCAGTCAACATAATTACAACTGAGTCATTAAAATACTGAACTGTGCTTTTCCGCCCGAGCAGGTTGAAGCTCTTAACCTTGATTCAGGGGAAGCGGCTCTAGGTGCTGCACAGGTTGCACTACTTTTGACTGGAAAGTGCATGTTAAAAACAGATTTTAGACACGCCTGCTTTGTATCGGTTATCACACGACCAGATGGCATCGCCGATTGCTATGCGGCAAGACAAAAGCAGTTCCACACAATTACGGAGCGCTGTTACTAAAGTAGAGGCGGAAGTCTTACGTTAGTGACCACTGCGTCGAATATCAAGAATCTATGACAAATCTGAAGAGAGTTTGCAGTACACGAAACGACATATGGAAATCATATCTTTTTTAGGCGGCTATGATCCACTCAATCAACTTCAGGGTAATTGCTGTCCACTGTATATTTTCTGATATAATTTGTGGAATAGGTGTCGGCATGTGTTGTGAAGTGGTGAGCTGTAATTCTGTCATACGGTACAGATCAATTCACTCGCACTGTAGTCTGTCCCACTTTTCACCAGGGCTTCGGTACGTATTTGCTGCAAAGCTCGTGGTTGGATCCACATTACAGCACACAAACTGACAGGTCAAAATAAGAGATCCTGACTACCTTGGCACCATCTAGACAGCAGAAACTCAGTGGGCAAAACTCATCGCGATGGTTAGTGTGAAATGGACGACCGGTTGTATTGCGGCTGTGGTGGTGGCGGCGGTTGTGCAGTCACAGGCGTTGGTGCGGTATCAGGAGCGGCAGTTGAAGGAGTGTGGATGTTATAGGGTGGGGGGGATGAGTTGTCTTTGTCCTGGTGATTTCCACTGGCGGTCTTGAAACAACTACTGAACAAGCGTTTCGGAATTTGAATGAAGAAACCTAACAGAAATTATTTAAGGCCGCTTACGAATATTAAAACCTTGAAAAATGCTCGCTATTGCTGGAGGTTTTAAGCAAATCAAAACAAAACGGTAAATACAGAACTTCATAATGGCGTCCAACTGTACTGTGAAGGATCCGTAGTAAGGCTGTATGAAACATTTTCACGTGTTCTTTTCGGTTCGTAAATTGGAAATTATTCTATATCACGCATTACCCACTGAAATCCAACAGCGTCTACAGGCGAACAACCCGTAAAGAGGAAAAGCCGGTGAATAAACGCCATCCTAATTAATAATGTGGCAGTAGTTTAACTACGTACAGTATGTTTAATGGTTCAGCCCAAGGGCGACAGTACTATCAACGGGAAAGTAAGCTATTCAGATGCAAAACTTGTCCCAGTTGGAGCGACATGGAACTGTGCTAGTAATCAGCTGAGCATTACCGCGCATGACTTTTAAACTCAACGCTGAAATAGAAATCAAGTCCGTCGGCTTTCCGCCAATTTCTTTAAACAACACGACAGCTTCTTCGCACCATCTCCCAAACGACGTGCTTGCCAGAGAACCAAAACAGATCTGTTAATTAATACAGCGCAATCTACTTAGGTCATTCCCTGAATTTGCGGATCTCCATAATTTGATTCCATCATACCGCAAAGACACTTGTTGCAAAGAGCGAAGGGAATACTGCTAATGAAAGGACTTGTCATCTAAATGGGACAACCGGAAAAACTGCATATCCATTAAATTCATCACGCAACTCCGCCCTTTTGCATCTAAAAAGGTTCTGCTAGGAAATAAAGAGGCGCTTGCTATTAGCATGGATCATTCGGAGTTGCGACATCTTTCACTGGAATTGTTTACGCGGTTTGTTATGAGAGGGCCTTTGGCAGGGCAATTAAAGAGCGTCGCGGAAAACACTAGACTAGACTTGCCATACGTAAAGGCGACCCACAGTGTTATTGCCGACATTATGTCTGTCGATTCATGAGTGTTTCGTAGGCGCTGCTAACCGCCAGTCTTTAACAGCTGCGATGAAAAAGTGTGCTCAAAAACAATAATGCTCAAAACCAGATCTGGTAACGAAGAACATGCTGGTCAAATGTGAAGAAAATCAAACCCAATTTGGAAAAGAATAGTCGTGTTCGAAACGAAGCGCAGATCTAGACACAAATGCGTTGGAGCAGAGTATACAGACTGTAGAAGACCTTCGCTCCGCTCCGGTCGACTATGCTAAACCTTGCATTTTTATTACAGTAAAAGCTTGTAGCCGGCAGGGAGGCTACCCGGTTGACGATTTCCCATGGAACCCGTTATGGCCAACCTCAAAAAGGTTTACCGTATGGTTACGGTATGGGATCGGCAGGATAATCAGAAATGCCACAAATTGGCAAGTCAGAAAAGTTGTCATCAACAACGAGGCAATCCACAAGTTATACGCATCATAACACAATGAAGCCGTAACGAAAAGGTCAAAATTGTAACGGCATTAAATTTTTCCAAGATTGTTATAAGGATGTAATGAGATTTTTCGGCAAAGCATTGCAAGCGTTAGAGAACAAAATATTCGAAACGTCAAGCACATGAACGGTTTCCAGGCAGGGTAACCTTTCTGCCGGCCCCATACCACAATCATTTGGGAAACCTTTTCGATGGCTAACAAAAAGGGTTTCCAGCGGAAACCGTCAACCAGGCAACCTTCCTGTAAGCTACAACAGCTCACAGATCTATTGGGTGCACTGATTTCTGAGCTTCTTTTCTGTGCCTTTGTAGTTTTCCATGCTAACTTTACAGCTTTTACAATAAACTTCTAAACGTAAACATTAAGATCACCTATTTGTCATTTTACATACAGTATCTGTGGTATAGCAATCGGGGTGGTATGCCATCTCTATTACTGTAGTACTGCGCGCCGGCCAAATGAGGAATAAACTAAACAGTGAATGCTGAGAATAATAAGCTCTCCGATGTATCGAGTTCTGAAGTACAACAGTTACTCGTAGTTCGTCTATGACCGCAACCTCGAGAATATTACAATACGCTACGGTATGCAGATTCTAGCTACGATGGTGTCGTAGCCAGTTTTTGTACAGGGCCTTTATCAATTTCTTCAGTGATCTGGACTGGGCCAGCTTCTACTTCCCGCACACTATTTGTCTGTTTTTTAAGTCACACTGATCTATCATCTACGTGCTCATTGATGTAGTTGCTTGGGTTTTTATTGCTAGTTTTACAGTTGGCGAATCTGCGCTCTTTCTTTCCGCCTCTGTAGTTTTCTCGTTTGGTTGTCTCGTTTCGCTGATTTTATTTCTTCTAGTTCGCTTATTGCTTTCCCTAAGAGTATCATCATTTTTTTCGGTTTTTCGACTAGCAGTTCGTTGCTTACATATATGCCAACCCCGTAAACATTAAAACAAATAAATCTCGTTTAAACGTTCTTCTCTGTCCATGGTACCGAAGACGCATGCCGAATTTCGTGATTATTTCATCATCATTAAATTGCAAATAAGTACATGATCACCCAGCTGACCTTTCAGGGGATCACGTTGCGAGAAACGGAATACCTCACAAAGGTATACGGTAAACAAAAAGTACAGTGACCGGGTGCAGGTTAACCAAAGCTTTGCAAAGCTGAAAGGAAAACTTAGACTGAAAGCCCAGTTCTTTAGCAACATTTTCCCGAAATAAGGGCAGTAAAGCAACTACGAAACACAGGATAGAATGCCATGTAGAAGATAAAAACAAGCACTTCCTTGATATTACCTAATACTATAACTGCAGTAAATACGGTTAATGTTACCGCTGGTCGGGTAGGCCGAAAGTTATAGAGAAGCCGATATACGGAATTAAACACTACAGTAGAAATGACAATGCACATACCAGCCAGGACATTGTTTTTCATGTATTGCAACATTTCTTTCTTGTTGACCCTGTCCTGGAACATCACATCCTCCGGCTGCACCCGCTTGTATCGGACAATGTGCCATTTCGTCCGTACGGCAATCCAGATGAGTCGAATCTGCGGGATCGAGGGCAGTGGCAGCTAGCTGTAAAAGATGAAATCATAGAAACGAGCCAAGTTTGGGTCGGAATGGATCGTATACGGCGCATGGTTACACCCAAAAACAAATGTATCCTTCGCCGTCAGACTGCAGAGGATGGTATAAAAGTTAAAGGCCAGCATTGCAACGGCCACCGTCAGATTCACACCAATAACGACTGATTTGCTACAGTGACGGGCGTAAAAATCGGCAAATTCAACGGACATCCACCGATCAATGCCAATGATCAGCAGAATTAAGCACGTGTACTGGAGAGCGATCATTCCGCCCGCGATCGCAGTTAGAGAGGGCCAGGTGTTAGGAACGTTAGGATCGACTAGACGGTACAGTGGATCGACAGAGACAATAGTCCCGCGAACAATGTCTCCAATAGCGAAAGAGATGTGGTGATACAGAAAAGGGGGCTTATTCTTCCACATGGAAAAGACGTGCAGGTTAACACTGGAAACGACTATCAGTAGCAGGTTGCGAATCACATAACCAGGAATAATCAAGGGGAGTTCAAATGACTTGCCCCATGCCCAGCACTCCGAAGAACTGTTGCCACCGGGATAACGATATCTGCGACCGACGCACGGAACATCATGAAAGACAAATGAGCGGTGATACCGAATACCTTAGCGTAGGTATCAAGATCAGTCATGGTATGTGCATCGTTTGTTGAGCCGCCAAGGTAGTCCGTGCTTTTCCACTGCCTCTGTTGTGAAATTCATTACTTTATTGAACTTCACACCTTTACGGTTGTCTTGTCAGTAGCCGCATAAGCTCCGTTGGGAGGTTTCGTGCTCTGGTACTGTATATGCATTGCAAATCACGCGACACATGCCTGATATCCATACTGCTTACCAAGGCGGCGTGATATTTAATTCAATATGCAAATATAAAATGTTCGCGCTGACTGAATCCTCACCGATGCATTTAATTTGTTGGCAAAAAAGTGACACCCGGCCGGTGCGCCGGCGCTATTGTCGGTCCCGGAACAAACGGACGGCATATGGGCTGTGTAACAAAATTATGGCCCAATTTAGGCCCATGCAACCGTACTTTGTCCTTTATCGGTAAGATCATTATTTTCGAGTATGCCGACAGTTCCCCCCGAAAATCATTACAAGGACTCAAACTTAAGGCCCCAAGCAGTGTTGTAGACAGTGGTTTTGGTGGGTTCCGAATTCCCAATGTTTCGCTACACCTGCGCACGTAATAATTGTCAGGTTATGTGGATCCGGTATAGAAATGGTTGCTCTATTGTATTGTGAGTGTTCTCTCTACCCCTT
>JAQGAU010002146.1:0-16472 GCA_034698045.1 Paramacrobiotus richtersi
CAACCGCCAAATGCAGAGGCATATCCTTAAATGTATCTGTAATCCGTAAACAGAATTTATTTGTGGCTGTGAAAAAGCTGAATGTACTTTTAGAAATTCTGGTAAGTCGGAGCGAAATTACCGAGGAGGGAAAAATCTTTAGCACTGTGCACCAGTAGAGCTGCCGGTTCCACCATGTCGAAAGCGTATACCAAGTTTCCCAGTTCGGTGAACTGAACGAAAGCGTCCGCAAATGCAGGACAGGATAGGAGTAATTTTCCCGTCCGAATGTCGAACTAATGAAGAAGCGCATGAAGTTAACTAGCTTTTATACATAAATCATCTGCAACAACTTTTGATCTTCCGCAGAATTATTCGGTCAATTCTTACAATTTTTTCTCCTACAAGCACTACAGTCCCATCCGGGTGGAAGAAATGACAATCGCCAATTTTCGCATCATAGATCACATCAGTCAGATCGCGCGGCGACATCATCGAGTCCACATTGACCAGTTCCATTGCAGTTTGACCACTTCGCACGTCCCACAGACTGCCTAACAATGCCACCGTCGTGTCCAAAGGATTCCAAGCGGGCAGACCGGGCCAGTCGATCCCGGCTGGAATATTTCCGAAATTTACGACCTCTTCTCCAGTGACGTAATCCAGTACCTAAACAATGGTTAAGTTGTCCAGAGCTACGTGGCAGGTCATCGACACATGGCGACCATAATCACAATAATGTTTACTAGAAGTCAGCATTACGGAAAAAAGGCAACGCTGAATATTCCTCCATATCCACACATACCAACAATTTGAACTATGCATAACAAGTTTACCGTGATAACTGCGCGCAAGCACATAATGAATTACTTACGCAGTATTTGTTGACAAAATGTTTGACATTTGTGCAGCCCAGCAGAAGATTTTCATTCATATTCGCCGCTTGCGCCAATGTTATGTTGTTGATGGCAGCCACCTCGTCGCACTGACCCTCTGCGGAGACGCTCCAGATTCTGGCCCGGTGCTTGCTCTGGTTCGGATTCAAAGAGGAAGCACAACCCAAACAGGACGACAATAACCGGTGACAGTTTGTTGGCAATGTTTGCAGATTGGAATCGCGGCAGTTAACGTAAGGAAAAAACTGCGACTTCAAAATCTGGAAACAGAAAAGCATTCACCCACATTTCAAGCAAAATGAAACGCACGGCTTCAACATCAATACGGAAAACAGACAAGCGAATAAAACGTCTTACCCTAGATTTGCCATTGCGACTGACCGAAGCAGATGCCATGAATCCAGTGGCCATCTTCATAATAACCATATTGTGATTGTCGTGCACAAATGCAGCTCCAGTACAGTATCCCCATTCTGGTGGACATTTCAGTGATTCCAAACATACAATGCGCTGCTTTGTTTGCAAATGTTTTAAATCCACCGAGGACCTACAGACGGAACCCACGGCAGGTATGCTGCAATATTCGCGATTCTGCAGGCGAATATCGAAATTCTTAATCATATTTGGCGAAAGAAACATTTCTGTCCTTAAAACTATGGCAGAACTGCTGCTGGACTATGTGTTTCAGTCTAAACTGTACCAGAATCAAAAGCAAACTCTACCTAGTCTCGGTTACGAAACGAAAAAAGTTTAAAAAAACATGGGTCAACCAGTGTTCAGTACTTACTATTCCAGATCTGGCCGACTGGCACCAGCTGGACTCCAATCTTGCCAAAATTAATGCAAAATGACCATCAAACAGGCATCCCACATAATGCGCTCAGTTCCCTGTAGAACTTTAAGCCACACGGAGTAGGCTACTTATTGAACTTTGAGCCACACGTAGCAAGCACGGTAGCATAAATCTTACGCCGTGACCCACGACAGTCAAATATTTTGTGGAGCGACGAAAATTTCCCGGTAACTCAGGGTTCATTTTTGCACTGCGTTCGGTAACTTCGGTTCCTCGGGAATCGCGTCTGTAACACTATCAAAGCAAAGAAAATCCTGCAGTTTGAACTGATTTGTACACATGTTTTGTGGTTGATTTCGGTGTTTTCTTGAACGGCCGAGAAAAAGTGGAAGTGTTCATGCGTGGCATTGCGTGCGTCGTTTCCCGAAGGGAACATTCAGATGCAGTAAGCCAGAAACTGCCACGAAATTGTCACTCCACTAAGAATTGCGCGACCAGAACGAGCGATAAAACATTTCGTTTCTCGTTTGTTTAAAAACGTTTCTCTAATACAATCAAAATCGACTAACACATCAAACCAAAAAATCCATGAGCACCTTCATCGTCATAGTTGGGCCACAAAAGGGTGGGCACAAAATGAGATTTGAAACTTGAAAACGCTAAAAATTCGGAATTACTCAAAGCAATGTCCGGACGGTATTAAACTGGAGATTTAGGGCCAAAGTGCCATAAAAACCTTTTTTATAAACAACGTTATCTACAGTGATTCGACACAATAAAAGGAAGAGGCCTATAAGACATAACTTGAATTACTATGCTTAGACATATGATTTCTTAAACATGTACTTGTGGAATTCCTTCACCAACAAGGTGCACTTTATACAACTTCCCGGTGTATCCAGCTCCAACCGACATTTCTGTCTGGAAGTATCCCGTAGTCCGCGGAAAGAAACGCAGAGGAATGTTCACATACCGCCGTGGCTGAACGTTCAATGTGTCGTATCTCTTTTGGAAGGGTGGATTAATGGTTGAGAAGGTTAACTGCAAAATACCAAGCACTGCACGTTACGCCAGCAAAAACGAATACCAGGACTGTTTTAATTATTATTGTGTATTTTTTACTTGTTTAAGCATAAGTGCTAAATGCGTTTCGAAAACCACGGAGAAAAAGAGCAGACCAACGGTCAAAACACTAAAAATCGATCTTCACCTGATATGTAACAGCTGTGTAGTTCTTAATCTGCAACTTAGCCGTTGATGATTCCCCAATCTCGGTTGGCGGGAAGAAAATCTGGTGGGTAGCCAAAACAATATCCCGTGTTTCTGTCGAATTGCCAACCGGGTACACCGACTGTTCAAGGAGCGATTCCCCCAGCTGCGCCGCCGTCGAAAAGTTGTCCGTTTGAATCGATTTATCGGCATTTGTTTCGGAGGGCAAGATAGGTTGAGAAGGGATATCAAACAACAAGTGACGATGCTTCGGGAGGTCATGACGATCTCTCAATGGAAAATCGTCGTGCAAATCACGATCCAGAATGTGCTCGGTCCGCCTAGTTTGCGAAATTTCGACGGGTCGATGTCCATTCCGCCTGATTTCTGGCTGTTCACGTTGCGATTCTACTTGCTTCTGGCGAAGGCGAGCCAAGATGGCATCAGCTTTCTGCATCACAGTTTCGCTGTGCAGGGTTGTGATAGTGCTGTCTTGCTTGGAGGACGGAAATGTATCGGCTACGTCGTCATGTTTTCGCACTTTTTCAATCAGCACTTCTTTACGCCTTTCCATAGCTACAGTATTCAGTACATGGGGCTTCCGTGAACGGTGTCCTCCTTCAAACCCGGGCGTCAAAGTTGGGATATTCTGAGTTAAACGGGAAGAACCAATCGTCATTTTGGAAGTCGTCGGGCGGTATTCCACTTCATCAGCAGAGAAATGATGGGATAAATTTCGCACAACACTGTTTTCGATGTCTTTCAAAATTTCCTTCGCAGATGCACCGGCTGCGCTCGACCGTGTGGACTGTTTGACAAGCAGTTCGGTTCTACTGACTCTGCCAAACGAAATGCGTTCGTTTTCGTCATCGGAGGAAAATTCTGCTACAATGCGGTCCAGCTCTTCTAACGCGGCATGTGTGCTAATACTACTGCGGCGTGAGGACGAAGTTGATGCGGATGATGGACGACTTTTCAACACCCGATTTTCTTCTATAAAGAATAAAAGTTAGCGCTATTTTCTGAATTTCTGTATCTCACTGAAAGATTTCAAGCGTAATCGAAACAGCGCAATTACCAAGAAGGCTAATCGGCTGGAACGGCCTGTTGGACTCAGCAAAATCCCTCTTCGTCAGCGTCGACCGGCGAGAATCGCTATCAACGTATTCAGCTGTCTGTGCTTGTCCTTCTGCACTCTGCAGCAAAAGAAGCGAAGAAAAATTAGAAAATTACCTATGATAAGACTAAGTTTCCAACAAAAGAGCGCATTCAAACGCAATGTGACTGGTCACAGTTTTGTTCTTGCTTATTTTTTTTACTCAGATTTATTACTTTACTTTTAATCAAAATTAATAATATTTAAACCACATACACATGCAAAAAATGTATGAATAATGCCAGTCCGCGTTTAGTTACTCTAGTTTAAGCCCAGGCAAATCCGGCTACAACTTCAGTTTACATGCGAAGGACACGAAGAATCACAGCTAGGTTAATAACGTTTAAGTAGCCTAACAATTCTGTTGCAAATGCAGTCAATCATAATACAAAAGCAAATTTTACTCAGTAATCATGTAATATAGCAAAATCCCGATGTTATGATTATGGTTGTCCGTTGTCGTCATTCCGACTCATACCTGGCGAAAGACTTTCTCCGCGGAAAATAAATTCAAATCACCAAGCCCCTCCTGTGAACGGCGAAGAAAATATGAATCAGCCGAAATACTTTCTGAACTGTCCGATGACATGGATGCTGTCCGACGAGCTTTCAAACTGGTGTGAATGCCGGAGCCTTCCAGATCCGCATCAGGATCCTGCAGACTATGGTTCTGAAGAACTTCAGACGCATCCCGAAACTCTTCGTCTCCGAATTCCGCACTCTGTCCCCCTTGGTAGTTTTTATCCGCAATATCACCAATGATGCCTTCAGACATTTGGTTGAAATGAAGATCCCAGAAATCACCATTATGTGCATCGCCAGAACCCAAGTTGGCATCGTATCGAAAATCCATAATTATTCGGCATATGTCTGTCCGAACTCACTCCGAACCAGAATGCTTCGAAAATTCGGCCTTCGTGAGACAAATCCTTTAAAATTAATGGTCCGGATCACACACTGGATGGATAGTAAAGTAAGTACAAAAATTTAAAGTAACAGGCGCAGATGCATCAGACACCTTTCGACGAGACCCATTTTCGAATTTCGCGATCTCAGCGAGATAAGCGACAGCTGCGAATGGTGATGCTGCGTAATAACTACAGTCTGACCAATTGGGCGGCAAATTTGAAGAAGAATAAAATCCTTTGCATTGTTACCTCCTGACCGCCTTCTCGTCAGCGATAAGCGTAATCATAAACGTGGAAAGAAGAATCTCTTCGCAGGTGGCAGTCATCACCGAGCAGCTGGTTTGCCCCGGTTTCATAAATTCAAAAAACTTAAAACTTCAAAAAATGTAACTGGCGAGCGCTTACTTATTAGAATACATTTCTAAATGGGGTTTACGAGCATTCCAAAAATAGGTTCTATAAAAGTGTGAAAAACTGTGTTATATTTATCATAATCCAGTGTTTGTGGCGCGGCCACATTGCCGATATTCTTCGGAAAGAACGAGAGGTTTGAATCCGTTTATCACACGAATTTCTCTCCGTTTAATAGTTTATGCTTTGTATTTTTGTTCGTAAACAACTAAACCTGATTGTGGATCATGGACATTCCCAGCTCGCTACCACAAGAAGAAAGGTTGTTCGGCCACAGAAAACTGTACGATATTCCTAACTTGGGCAAAAAGGTAACCGATCAGCAACCGTCGAGGCGCTCGGTGGACGGAAGATCTGAGCGCTGCGAAGGTTTGGAGTTATTGGAAGTGATCAACAAGAATGTGATCGGAAGGGATCTCGTTTTCCGCTCTCCTTTTGGAAGCCGGCGGGTTGTCTACTGTGATTATACTGCTTCGGGAAAGGCACTGACATTCATTGAGGATTATGTTCGTGATCAAGTACTGGTAAGAAAACATCAAGCACTGGTAAGAAAACTAGCGTACCGCCGTTATGTTTTTTCTTTTAACGATTTCATGTACGCTTTGTTCAGGGGTTCAATTACGATTATGACGGATTGTCGTCTATACGCTACGTAAAATATTGCTGGATATGTGTATATGCCTAAGAATATTTGTGAATAATTTACAATTTTTTCAGCCACATTATGGAAATACTCATACAACAATTTCTGTTACGTCGCTGCAAACGACTCTCTTCCGCGAAGAAGCTCGCTCAATTATCCGGAATTCCGTTAAGGCGGCCGAGCACGACGCCGTCGTGTTTGTGGGATCTGGATGCACTGGAGCCATTCATAAATTGATCAGGGCAATGGATTTCAAGGTGCCTCCGATTGTTTTTGTAGGTTCGTTGCTTCTGTTTCTTCGCCTTTTGAATTTCAGCGTTCTTTGAAGCAGTGCTTTTTAGGTCCTTACGAACATCATTCCGTTTTACTGCCATGGCGCGAAGTCGGTAGCGAAATGGTTGTGATCCCTGAGGACAGTAAAGGATTGATAGATACCGTTTTCCTGGAGGATGTGCTAAAAAAATATTCGGATTCCAATCGCCAGCTGGTCGGTTGTTTTTCCGCGGCCTCGAATGTTACCGGAATTTTGTCGGATACGACAAATATCACGATTTTGCTCCATCGATATAGTGCGCTGGCTATCTGGTATGTGAAAAGAATCCTGATCGTATCTGACTGCATTTTACGAAAGAGTCTTCACCGATAGGTCCGATTTTGTGCAGATAGAATATAGACTCAAGAAAGCAAATTTGTGATTGCTTGCTTACTTTTTAATACGTATTGCGAATTTTATTGTGCTGTGAGACTGATTTATCACTGCATTTTTGCCGTGTTGTTGTGTTGCTGCCTTCTCGATTGCTGAAATTTCCGAGGCGTGTAAATAAGCTCGTTTTATGATGCTATCCATTTTATTGATATTTGTTGGTTGAGAATGATGCTCTCTTTTTTTATTACAGGGACTACGCCGCTGCTGCTCCATATAACGAAATTGACATGAATCCATTAGTGCCAAATGATCCACAACGATATGCACACAAAGATGGAATTGTCTTCTCAATGCACAAATTCATCGGTGGAGTAAGCACACCGGGGATCTTAGTAGCTAAAAAGAAGCTGTTCAAGAATCCCGTACCAGAACACCATGGCGGAGGAACGGTATTTTTCGTGGATTCCCAAGACCATCGCTACCTAAAGGATGTGGAAAATCGTGAAGAAGGTGGCACTGCGGCGATAGTTGAATCAATTCGAGCCGGACTTGTTTTTCGCTTGAAAGATGCCGTGACCACAGATGTTATAATGACGCGTGATCGAGAAATTGTGGAGCAAGTTAGAAAGGCTTGGAGTAGTGTTCAGAATCTGATTGTTTTGGGAAACGTGGATTCGCCACGGTTGCCCATCTTTTCTTTCGTGATCCAGGATCCGGTGACAAATCGGTTGTTGCACCATAATTTCGTCAGTGCTGTATTGAATGATTTATTTGGAATCCAGTCGCGATCTGGTTGTGTAAGTGAAAAATTTTTCTTGCAGCGCTTGTTTGTTTTCATAGCGATATTTCAGGTTCTATGATATAGTGTGCAGCTTTTTACAATAGGGTTTCTTAAGGGTATTGAACTGAGAAAATACGTCACTGCTTTTATATCCGAAACGTACACGTTCATACTTTTCAACTTTTTTCCTGTTCTTGGTTAGGCTTGTGCAGGACCTTACGCGCAGTCGCTGTTAAATATCGGGCATGATTTGGCCAAAGACATCGAAAATGCACTGCTAGAAGATCCTCGACTGAAAATGCATCGCTGGGAAGTGGAATTTTCACAGCGAGAAATACTGCGCCCAGGATTTGTGCGAATCAACTTTCCCTACTTTTTTACGAATGATGAGGTTGACTTCGTCTGCGAAGCTGTAAAGATAGTGGCCGAGCAGGGCTGGAAGCTATTGCCACAATACAGATTTAATCCGGAAACCGGAGAGTGGAGGCACCAGGATAACACTCTCTTCCAGGATCGCAAATGGATCAGCAGTATCCAGTTCACACCAAATGGCTTATCGTACCCCGGCTTCAGTTATAAAACTGAACCGTCAGAGAATCACGCTGCAGTACTGGTGCAGGCAAGAGAAATCCTGGAAAACACCGTCAATGCTGCTTACCGAACCCATTTGGTCGACCAGGAAATGGCCTTTGATGACAAAGCGGCCAAGCTACGCTGGTTTCTTTTGCCAAGCGAAGCTAGGCGATTGTTGTGCAACATTACGCCCTTACCTCAGCGAGCAGTGATGCCTTTCTCGCCGCGGCGGAACGGGGAAAATGCAACGTCCACCTGTTGCACTCAATCCCGTAACCAGGAGATTTCTAATGGTGATCTTTGCTGTGCAGTCAAATCGAAAAACGCTTCATCAAATGAAGCAGATCGTCATTTACCGGTTGTGGCAAAATGGCATAGTCCGACCAAAGCCATTTGGAAGCCGATGTTGACGGTGAGTTTCTTATACCTGCGGTGTAAATCGAAATTCAGCAAGTCGTCGTTTTAATTATCAGCTTGTTCTCCAGGCGATAAATGAGTATAAAATGTTGAAAGATGGAGATAAAATTCTCGTTTGTTTATCAGGTAAGTTGTGAGTTCGTATATTTGTTATCTTGTTATTATTTTTTTTAACCATTACTCCAACAGGAGGAAAGGATTCTCTGAGTTTGCTTCATGCAATACGGCAGTTCAAGTTTTATGGAAAATCAGTGGTTAGTACATATGATTGTCCTGTTTTCGGTTTTATCGGACTCGGTCGTTGCCAGTCTTGAGCGGCATGACAGTAACACATTGTTTCCCATAGGGGATTAACATCGAGTTTGGCGCTGTTACCGTCGATCCTCTCACTCCGTCGTATGATCCCAGTTCTCTCATACCGTACCTGAAATCACTTGGTGTTCCGTATTTTTACGAGCGACAAGGTAAACTGAATCGCTGTATAGCATAATTATGTTACCTAATCATCAAGTTGAAACTTGAAACTAGTGATATTTTGGATAGGTATTATGGAGCAGGCTGCCGCACTGGAAGAATGTAATTCCATTTGTAGCTACTGCAGGTATGTCAGAGGCTTCAGGAATAAAGTCTTGTTAGATGTTGCAGATAAATATTGTCTGTGATATTATATTGTGGTTGTCTTTTCTGATAGTCGGATGAAACGCGGAAGACTATATAGCTGTGCACGTCGCGAAGGATATAATGTTTTGGCTTTTGGGCAGCATCTGGATGATTTGGCAGAAAGGTAAAAAAATGTCGTGCATGTGTGATTCCTTGACATCATACGGTCCTTTTCCAGCTTCTTCATGTCGGTTTTCCATAATGGTCGCTTAAGGACAATGAAAGCGGCATATACTGTGGTATGTATGTTGGAAATCTGTTTTGAAATCTAAAATTCGATTATTGTTTGAAATTGTACCTTTAGGTTGAAGATGACTTACGCATGATTCGTCCGCTGGTCTACGTCCGGGAGAAAGATACGCGACACTTTGCCGAGAGTCGCCATTTGCCGGTAGTTGCCGAGAATTGTCCGGCTTGTTTCGAAATTCCCAAAGAACGATTCCGAGTGAAACAGTTGTTAGCTGCGCAGGAGCTTTTATATCCTGGTTTGCATGATTCCCTGAAAACTGCCATGAAGCCTCTCATGTCTATAACGACTGCTGGAGGGGAAAATGTGATCGCTCAAATTCCTCGGCTTCTCGATGAATTGTTTCGTCAGCGGAAACAGGAACTGGAAAATGGGGATAAATCAGTCTTTAATGGTGCAGATTATGATGAAGACTAGATGTTTTGATGACTGTGTATTTCTTGTGATTCTGTACGTTATCGCTCATTCTTGCAAAGGTTCTGATGGAAAGTTCAAAGTTTAAATAATATATAATATTTGGAGCAATGATAGAATGTCGATTCAAGTTGTTTTCTTCGAACGGGAGAGTTCGCCTTGGAACGACACGGTCTTACCATTTCGGTTTGGCGTTGACTGAATAAAATAAGTGAAAGTGACTAAATTAAATTGAAATACAAGCGTTGACTAAATAAAATAACATATTGTTCATATCTTAAATATGTAAATAAATATGTAATTCAGTTCTCATAATTAATATTTACGTGTAAATGTGCTTTCATGGCATGTTGATCACTCACAATCAGTTGATGGAAAATTTTCTGCCCGCCAGTGCTGCGGTTACGTTGCCAACTGTGGAAAACAGCAGCAAATTCCATTTCGACTTTTACTTACAAGATTAGTACGTACCAGATGTGGCGCGGCATGATCATTGATATGCGGTCGTATCATTTTCCTGTTTTAACTTTACTTTCTTAATAGTTTAAATTTTACTGTTGACAAACCGCTTTTGTTTTGGCAAGCCGCTGCATATTTTAAGAGGGGATGGATTCTGTAAATCGCCTAATTACTGAACGCACTGCCGTATACTTGAAAGAGCTGCCTCTTCCGAAAACAGTTGGAGGTTTCACCGAATTAAAACGTAAGAAAGCGACCATTCATATTATGCTTATTGCGCCATTGAATTCCTTTAGGATGATCGATTCTGGCACGTTCTAGTTCTTTGTTTCAGTTGGTGACTGGATGCGTCTAGCGGCATTTGCTGGCGCTGTTGGATTTGTGGGTTTCGTGGCTGCTCGCGGTATCATGACTCTGCTACCAGACGGATTAATCAGGAAGCTTCCTTGTCGCGTGACGCGCGGCAAATATCGCTGGATGAATAAATGCATCGAAAAAGAACGACCCAAGTGCGGCCATACAATTGATATTGAAGACATTGGTAACAAAGCTTCGCTGTGCCGCTGCTGGAGATCGGAAAAGGTGTGTTGAAGCTGAAATGGTGTCGAAATAACAGTTTCGCTTCTAGTTCTGTGCGATACTGTTGCACAACTGTATATACACAAAAACTGAAAGGTGTTTTACCGCAGCGGAATAAAGCAGCTCTCTACTCTCTGAATAATACTCTGTATTTGTAGAGTATAACTACCTTTTCTAAATAAATATTTTTTAATTAATGTTAATATTCGTATTAATTATTTTTGAACGATTTGATAGTTGGTGGCATTACGGTGACTAACAGTTATAAGGTTCATACAATGTACTATCAAAATTTGTAGCTCGTTTGTTTCGTCTACAAATCTGTTATTCTCGTTTGCTGGTCAGAAGCCTGCAGGTAGGGCAGCCATTGGAAAAACGATTTAATAATTATCTTTTTAACTGTAACAGTCATGGCTTCGATCCGTTTATTCTGGCTGTTCTAATTCAAAGTTTTTGTGTTTTAGTTTCCTTATTGCGATGGAGCCCATAAACAGTATAACAAAGAAACTGGCGACAATGTCGGACCGATTAATGTTGTTAGGAAAACGACCATCTAAAAGATTGTTTTTCATTATGCATTCCATTCCACTCGACTGACATTACGCGAATGTTGTGAAATTCGTTATCATTTCTCTGTGAGCAAAACTGTGATTAACTTGAGGTCCGTCCTTTTGCGGTTGTTTTTAATTTATTACACATCTTTATTGTTCCTCATTTCGAAGGTAGATGCTGTCGGTTAATTATGGCCAAGATACAGTGCGATTTGGTATAAGCAAGAGATTTACAAGCCGTTATTGGAAATGGCGTTACAAATTGATAAAGCATACAAAGCTTGAGTAGATAATTATTGACAGTTAATTGCAAATATATATCAAATCGTCTTTAGTCTCCGTGTTGGCCTCCGGAATTTCTTCGCCATGTAATGTTAAGTTCGTCATCATCCAAGAGTATAAGACCGGCTCTCTCCCGTCTACTGTAACAAATTGATAACACCATAAATCAACTGTCCAATTTCGACTAGTGCACCTTAGCTATCTCCAGAAGTTGACCGAGATATGATAAAGTCGTAAGTACTAACTGTGTGACACAATCGCAAAAACATTTTCCTGTTGTCGCGAATGGTCAGATTCGCAAAAAAGGCTGACCACTGCGCCGTGGCATGACGAATGTTAGTTAATGAATTAACTTCAGGCCATTCAGATACAGAACATTAATACTGTTAAAGCTTGGTGAAAAGTGAGTAAGTGGCGTTTTATTTTTCAAAACAAACACTGTTTTACCGCTCAACTATACATTAGATATGCTTTATCTTATCTGCAGTCTGCTTTCCAGTCGCATGTTATCAGCCAAATATTTCGTGAGATACAAAATTCTCATTGTTTCTGATAAGAATGTGTACATCGTGCTACTTACTTCCGGAAATAGACGATACATCCTCCAATAAACAAAAATGCGGTAATTGGGACAATAATGCCTGTAATGCAACAAAAGCAGCAATTAATTTTAGCCCACTACTGTTGCTCATTGAATTACATCCATTAACAGTAGTGATTAACTAATTTAACTATTCTTTCTGTAAAAAGATTAGATTTCTGTAAAAAGATTTATGAAACGCGGCCATGATTTGGTTTACTCTTACCAAGCGCGATTTTCAATCGTGTGTCTTCTTCTTCGAGAGCCTGCTCTCGAGATCGGGTAGTACTTGGGAAAGGAGAGGTCACAGTAGTGCTAACGGTACTGGTACTGGTTACATCTGAAACCGGTGAAGTTACTGCTGCAGAGCTTGAAGTTTCGCTTGCTGCACTCTCAGTGCTCGAGGAATCGGTACCAGAAGCAGCCGTTGTGTCCAAAGTACTCACAGAAGTATTAGTATCAACCGTGGTATCTTCAGTGGATCCGGAAGTTGGTTGTGGTGTTATCGTAGTCGATGTGGGTGATGCGGAAGATTCGGTTATGTTTGAATTGCCATTATTCACAACAGTACTAGTGGTATTGGTTGTCAAGCTAAAGTTCAATGTGCTTGTAGATGTAGCGTTAATTATTTCATCAGTGGAGCTTGAGGTAACATTATCCGTAGAAGTAGTTGCACTACTGTTTTCAGCAGATACAGTGTCGAAATTGCTAGTCAGCGCTAGCGTCAACAAGAATCCTGTAAAAGCTTACGAGCATAAGATTCCAGCAACTTGTAATGCTGAATTATATTATCTGCAATTTCACTACGTAGATTTTGTCGCTTTCTCTGCAAGAAAACATCTGCTGCATGGCGCAAGTGCCGTATAATAAAGTGTGTATAATAGTGCGGGCGTTAATGAATGTTGAATTCGAAGTTGGTATGCAAGAGATGAACTGAATAAACGAAAATGAAATGACTGCCAGACTTACGCTGTACGAAAAGATTCAGGTTTCTTACCGGTCATAAAAATAATCTTCCACGTATTCTCCATATGTGCCATAGCTGATAAAAGTATAGCTGTACAATGTCCTGTTACAGCAAACACTACTAAATATATCTGTTCTGAAACGGCGTATCGACCCCGTGAAATCAACTCTGCATATGAAATAGATTAATGAGCAATATGACTACCTTTTAGCTGGTGTTATCCAGAATTTGTCTATGGAATATCCGATGACGCCATATCGAAGAATATGTTAACACTTATCTTATCAAATCCAGTTAAATTTGCAACCGTGGCGCATGCGAAAAATAAATACGTGTGCGCTGTGCACCCAAAATTATAATCATAAATTTTACGGACGCGTGCTTCTACTATTTTTGGACATAAGTATATTCGTTGTATATATATTGCAAAGCTGTAAGGATGCCTTGCGCTCCCTTGTCCAAAGTGGTCAAGATAACCGGAAGTGGGATCTTTGCACCTACAGTACGTACAATGTTTTAAAGAAATAAACATCAGTACCGATCTGAAAAAATCTGCCAGAGAACTGAAACATGACTCTTGCGCTGTGTGCCGTTTCGGGAAGCATTCGGAGGTGGCTGTGCTTCTCATTAGACAGCAAAAACGCATAACTTGAGGAAGTGGCAATGTCTTGTATAAACAATGTGGAAGTACTGCATTTCTCTGTCGCGTTTCAGGAGTTTACGCATTCACCCGTCAGAAGATAAAAATTTATGAATCCAAAGTACATTCTGGGTCTCATTCAGCTACGTACATCTAAATTCCATGTTCTGCACATAACTGCTTTCCGAAAACTCTTCCCAATTCAATATCTAAAGGACGATTTCTTTCGAAACGCCACCGCTTTGTAAGACGTCCGTCTCGTGCCGTCCGACGACTCCCCTCGATCCTGCTGATAACTACTTCGATTCATCCCTCCTCCTCTCGATGCCCCACGAAATCCCCCTCTCCCTCGCATACCGAAACCGCCCCGATCGGAACTCCCGCGATAATCGCCGCGTCCCCTTGAACTGCCTCGGAACGATCCGCCCCTTCCACCACGGAAAGATCCACCTCTTTCACCGCGAAAAGATCCGCCTCTTCCGCCGCGGAAAGATCCACCTCTTTCACCGCGGAAGGATCCGCCTCTTCCGCCGCGGAAAGGTCTAGTATTTCGTCGTCCGAGCGTCCCTGCTTCCGGTTTCTCACCCACTTCTTCTTCATACCATGCTTCGTCATCGTCTTCCGAAGGCATTTCTTCATCTCGATATCCATCCGGATCCTGGTCAGCTATGTCGTCGTCACCCTGGAATTTTCTCTTCGTTCCCCGAATGCATACGTCTTTGTGCTCCACTTTTTCCTGCCGCTTTCGTACGACATTACTTTCTTGTTGCATACGTAGATCCCTTTTTTTCGTTCTAGAAAAACACATAGTTTGAAGAGTGACGCATGCATTTCTATAAGTGTACATCATTGTAAAAAATACTGTCAGTGAGCTGCTTGTGCGTGCGCCTGATTACAATACATTCTTCCGTTCCAGATTTAAAGTAACGGAAAACAAGAGTTAAAAATTACTTCCAAATTAAGCGAAACCAAAAGTTGGAAGTATTCGTAAATGAAACTTACTGTCGCAAAATTCGGTCCCTTCTCTGGTCTTTGACGTCGTCTTCAGATTTTTGGATGTATTTATGGTAAAGAATTTCCCCATCACAAACACCATCCTCAATCTTGATCAAATCCAGATTCATCCGTGGTCCAAGCTCGGTCAGTCGAATGGCACTGACTTGGTTAGCCGCATTTCCTCGAGAACTAATAGCCTGCGGTAGGGCGATTTTATTATCCGGATCGTTATCTTCTGCCTCGCTCTCCGACATCTCTCCTCCACTACAAATGTTTAGAAGGTGCACCGTGCGCTGCATGGATCAAATACTCGTCCTGTGTTGGTGACTAACTGTACTTACTGTTCCATAAAATCAGCAATGTCTTGATGCTTGCTCATATCCGGTATGCGTCCGCGGATGATTTTCTTAATGACTTTGGACACTCCGTGCGGGACCGCTCTGACATTGCTACAAAACAACAATTAAAAAAACCTGCCTGTTTTTAGCTTGGGTAATGGTACTCACTAATGTCGAAACTGTATTGTTCCGGTTTCCGGATCAAGATTGAAAACGACACACCGTCTCACTTGATTCAGTTTAACCTGTAACAATCAATATAAAAATTGAAAACCGAACAACCCGTAAAATAAATAACTGTAGAAGTACACGGGATAACAGCCAATAACTGTTTTTTGCCTAGTACTAGTATCAGCAATAAACTGATAGTGAAAAATAACAACTATCAAATAATCCGAGATATTTATGATTAAAAAATATATTCGCTGAAGAAACGCTACAACACAATACCAACGGATGCGCTCCACATCTGTACAAAAGATAGAAAATAAGCCGAGATGCGGCAGCCCAAGCGAACAGAGCACAGACCTTCGTGACATTAATGCTGGGAAACATGCTCTGAAGCATCGTTGTCGTTAGGCGATCCTGTTTTTCTTCGGCTTTGAAGTTATTGAGCACTAACAGCGGGGGATGGTCGTACTGCTTAGGGTGATTTTGGGGCTTCTTTAAACTGGATACCACATCCCGCATTAGACTGAAATTGTCAATGCGGAATGTTAATGTTGGTCCGCGAGGCAAACGCATTATCCTTAAGTTAGGAGATGCTTCCGAACGACTGAACGAAATCATGTGGGATACGTGCAATGGGCCAGCCACCGAAACAAAATCTTTCAGAACGTTCGTCTTTCCAACCTAGAACAACAACTATCGTACACAGACGGGAAAACGTCAATACCGCGAATACGACGAACACTTCAAACACAACAGAGAAAACACGGCTCTCATTCATGTACTAACTTTTAACTGAGATGCGGTGAACGGCTCCATAACCTTCCTCACATCCAGCATTAAGTGGTTGACGCTGCGCCCCACTGCACCGCGTTTGATGACGAAAGTATGAGGAGCTCGGCTCAGATCTTCGGGTTCTTGTGCCGCTTTGGCTTTGGCGTTCTTCGCCGCACGGCCCTGAAATAAGCCCTGCGTGTGAAAGAGCGATCCAAGTCGCTAGATTCCGTCTTACCTTTCTTTTACGAGCCATTTCAGATTCAGATCAACGCAAGCTCAATAACTTCCACTCTTCCAGAATCAAACAGCGTGCTGATAAGTCATATGACGTAATACAGTATATGTACGTGTGTTCTCTTGTCTGTTTCCTTACTAGTTGCACTCAGCTGTACGATCTAGCTG
>JAQGAU010002147.1:0-16472 GCA_034698045.1 Paramacrobiotus richtersi
GGTTCGCTCAGAAACTGTTTTACACGAAATCGCAGATGTGTATTGTTACCGCCTATGGAACACTGGATAGACAAGGGATTGCTCTACCCGGTGATCAGGTGATTGTTTACCCGCAGCGCGCACGCAGCCCACAAAAGGTGTGTAAACAAAGAGCAAGTAATAGGAATGAAAGTCTCAAAAGTTCTCAATTCAGCCGTGCATCAAAAGTATGCTTTAAGACGCTATAAACTGTATAAGAACACAAGGAAGGTTATTATAAAAGCTTTTTCGATTTTGTTAACGAAACATTTTATCTTTTCTAATTCTTGTACTGCATTCATGTCACATTTAAAACAACTACATTTCAACAAACCAGTCATTATAGTCATAAAAGGAGCCGCGAACATATAACGCATTTCTTTCCTGCAACAAAATGATACTATTCTGAAAGAAAAAACAACTGGCTCTCTGATTATCCAAAACGTCATTCAAGCGCGGCATACACTCTTTTTCAAAAAGATCACTGCATTTATTTCGATTTTGTTGATTTTTTCGATTTTGTATTTTTTCGCCTTAATAAACCCAGAAAAAGTTTTGCATATCCTCCCAATTTCTACCAAAGCGAAGCGCACGTTCTCGTACTCCGGGACATAGCATTTCGTGGTGCCCGTCAGCTATTATTAAAAAATTTACTATTTATTAGCGTGCTAATAATTACTATGTTTGTTATGATTCTGTTATTGCGCGATTATTATAAATTTTATTTTGCTTCGTTATTACTTAGTATTACGCAGTTAGGGGTCGATGTACTCGAAAAAAAACACCATTTCAGAATTCAGAGTGTTTGTATACTTGTCGCCATTATTATAAAAATTATCAGTTATTATTATATTTGTTATGATGCTGCTCTTATATTAAATATAAGAAAATTACAGGCACTCGTTGCGGCCTCTACGAGATCGAATTTTAGCCTTAGTAACAGTTTATTGAGCATGAATAGCGATCAGTGTACGGGCGTTCTTGGTCAACCGTGGTTTCGCCTCGCGATCTTTGTAACTACCGATGTTCGGCTTTGGTTGTTGTCGGTCCAAATGAAAACTCGACAGTTCAGTTTAATTGTCAGCTTCATTAACGATTTATTCCTGCAGTCTTGTAATTTGCAGTGCGATTACTGCTAGGAAACTGCTCCCCCTCGTAGCGGGCACTAGGTGACCAAAGCGCAGAACAATTACGGGCACTATTACATGGTTATTTGTGACCTTTCTGGCTACGGGTGATTGATCGAGTCGGTTGTGCTGTGTGGCTTTTTGTGCTTCCCGGTAGTCGACTATGGTTTTTTTCCGGACTGTAACGAACACCACGAAATGTTGTTTTGCATAGTACATGGGCCCGCTACAGTATGTATAATAAACCAGGAAAGTGCGCTCCGCTATAGCGTATATATGTTGCTCGGCCTAATTGGTCAAAACTGCTTAGTTGCACCGGCGGGGTGCCGTAGTCCTTCAGAACCGAATTTTTGCGGAATTAAACATAACCGGGACCTCTGTCTTGGGTTTTGGAAGCGATTTCTGTCGCCACCGCTTCTCGGTTTTTTTCGAGAATAAAATATATGTCCTGAAGTATAAAAAAGGCGCTTTTTAATGTTTCCGTTGCAGTCACATCTTTCTCCCGAAACAGCGGATTCTATCATGACTTAATTTTTATACGTAGAACAAATGTCCATTTTCAAAAAAAAAAATTTAACAAATGTACCGCTAGATCGGAACACGCTTGAGACGTGGAAAGAACAGGACCGGTGTTGCAATGCCTGCCAGTCTCGGGTTATTTCTTCCGCTAGCACGAGGAGCTGGATGAAACCATACTAGATGTTCTTAGCAGAAAAACAATATAAAGTGTCAAACAATGGAAATAAACAGGATGAAAGTTGCGTATTTGTGCAATGTGTCCAGTGAAAATATCAGACAGAAAAAATAGAATGTTTAAAAAAAAGGTCGTTTCTCAATCATTTAACGAAATCCAAGCTACCACTCGCATGGGACTATTGTGCATCCCAGTCTACGGAAATGCCGTGATACCACTTTGATAAATGACATGTTGTTTACTAATGGCGACGGACTGACGAACACCACGAAATGCCGTTTCTCAGAGTACGAGAACCTACGCTTCTCTTCGGTCAAAAATGTAAGGTTTTGCAAAACTTTTTCTGGGTTTATTACTAGTAATAATAACAAATAGCTCTATTTCATCTGGTGCTCTATAGTTGTGAGAAAAAAGGCAATGGACATCTTCTTAATGAAAACGTTTAAGCAGAGAAACTACGGGTTTTGAAAACCTGAAAAATTAATCCTTAAAAAAAATAACGAGAACACGAAGTATGGCACGACTACCATTTTACCAAATTTAGTGGGATATTTTAAAAAATTTATAACAAATTTGAAAAAAATTATGAAGGTAATATTAAGAAAATATACTTTGCGTTATACATACACTTCATACATACACTGCTGTTGAATTATCCAGCACTAGAAAACAAATCCCGAATTATTGTTATGCGTTATGCCTTATGCGGACTTATTATGCGCTGGCATTATGCATTATGCGATATCGCTTATGCCTGCCATTATGCGTTATGCTATACATACCTAGCCGACTCCACCTGCTCTTAAAAACATTTCCACCTAATTGCACCTGAATCCACCAGCTCTCAAAAACATTTCCGTTTGATTCCGTTTGACTCAGCCTACTGATAAAAACATTTCCACTTGATTACACCTGACTCCACCTGCTCTTAAGAAAATTTCCACAAAATTCCACCAGCTCTCAAAAACAAATCCACCTGATTCCACCTGCTCTCAAAAATATTTCCACCCGAGTCCACCAGTTCTCAGAAATATTTCCGTCTGGTTCCGTTTGACTTCGCTTGCTGTTAAAAACATTTCCACCCGATTCCACCTGACTCCACCTGCTCACAAAAACATTTCCGTTTGATTCCGTTTGACTCCGCCTACTGTTAAAAACATTTCCACCTGATTCCACCTGCACTCAAAAATATTTCCGTTTGATTCCGTTTGACTCAGCCTACTGATAAAAACATTTTCACCTGATTCGTTCTATGTGCATGTGGAATCAGGTGGAAACTGGTGGAACTTTTTTCGGGTGCTTCATGACTTGTTCTATGTGCTAGTGGAATCAGGTGGAAACTGGTGGAAATTTTTTTGAGTGCTTCATGTATTGTTCTTTGTGCTAGTGGAATCAGGTGGAAACTGATGGAAATTTTTTTGAGTGCTTCATGACTTGTTCTATGTGCTAGTAGAATCAGGTGGAAACTTGTGGAAATGTTTTTGAGTGCTTCATGACTTGTTCTAAGTACTAGTGGAATCAGGTGGAAACTAGCGGAAATTTTTCAAGTACTCCCTGACTTGTTCTATGTGCTAGTGGAATCAGGTGGAAACTGGTGGAAATTTTTTTGAGTGCTTCATGACTTGTTCTTTGTGCTAATGGAATCAGGTGGAAACTGGTGGAAATTTTTTTGAGTGCTTCATGACTTGTTCTATGTGCTAGTGGAATCAGGTGGAAACTGGTGGAAATTTTTTTGGGTGCTTCATGACTTGAAGCACCCAAAAAAACGGCTAAAAATCTCTTTATGTAAAGTGATACCTGGGAATTTTTTTATGTGGAGCTTTCTTTAGGTAAAGTGATTTTTAACTATTGCGTTACTTGACAATTTCTTTATGTAAAGTGCACGTGGCCGAGCAGAAGACTGGGCTACGAGTACTGACGTTTAATTGCAGTTATTATCATATCAAATGTTTCTGTCGATGTAATCTTGTTATATGGACTCATCTCATCCGTGTAAGAGAGACAGCTACAAGCGCCTCCCTCGCTGTGGCATACACTACCAGGCGGTCTATCATCAGACTAAACAATTATCATCATCATCATTCTGACCTTTAGCATACCTGAGAAAATATCTGGAAGATGCAGCTGTGCAAATTTCTTCCACCTGGGAATTGTATCCGATGAAAGTTACCCATGAGTCTCCCTTGAGGTTTGGGTCGCACCTGGATGAGCTGTATGGTTCACGTCACCCGAAGAACTTGAAGCCATGGCAGTGCTTGTCAAGCTTTCTTTCTCTTGTTTGTACACATGTACAAGGAAAATTTAGTACTGCTCCGTGTTGTTTATATTAGCATATTAATTTTCGTACCTGTTTACCTGGTCGTTTTATGCAAACAATCCGCTATCGGGATATTCGGGTGGAACTCATAGAATTTACAAGAGATATTGCCGTTGCACAGAATCAGATGTACACATTAATGAACACATACATTGCATTTACTGGTGTATCATTTAAGCAAACTGAATGGAAATGTTGCTGCAAAATAAACTTGTTTACCGATTAAGCCAGTGATAAAGAATTTTGAGGGCGACATCTATTTGTTTAAACTGTTCGATCATGTCATGCAACAACCGGTAGCCTCGCGCTTAAACTGGCCAATGCGGGTTCATCTTTTAACTTTTAAAAGTACTGTAGGATTGTTTGTCTCCTCCTTTCACCACTGCAGTGGCACTGTTTCCTGCAAAACCTCATATTTGACCGGAGTCGAGCCTTGAGTTGAAAAATGTATGTATTGCCATTGTACATGTGTACTTCGACAAGTGCTGCAGGATATGCCACATAATTTACGGATCACGGGATATGGCACCCGCGCGCGCAGTGCTTTGGCATATGTGCAATATTCCCGGATCCGTAAATTATGCGGCATATCCTGCAGTACTTGTCGAAGTACCCATTATACAGTAACCCCTGTTATACAGAACTTAGTGGGCCAGCAGGTCTATTCACCAATGATACGAATTCGCAGAGAAAAGTATTTCTGCCGCTCGCACAAGCATTTCTGCCGCCCCGTATGCAAGTTTCGAATATTAAGATGGTAGAGAACGAAAACAAACACAAGCACGCACTTTTGCTACTAACTTTTTTTATGGCGTTGAATGCATTATTCGATATAAACTGACTAACCAGAGCGTTTAAACAGAATGTGACAGAAATGCTTTTCTCTTCGAGGTACATAGATAGGTTTCAGTGAGAAACGTTTTATTGTACCGTACTACAAAACCTGTCGATCGCTGTGTTCCGAACACAGTCTTCGTTTATTGCATAAATAGGTTCAACAAACTTACAAGTTTAGAAAAAAATTATACTTGTTAGAAAAAAATTATATTGTGTAAAGATCGACTGCGGCTGACGGCTTTATAATTTAATTGCCGACTCTTTGCAGAAAAAGTGTTACCTGATTATGCCGTCTGGACATGTTGTCGTGTGTATAGACCCTTTTCGAAATATTGCCTGTAATTTCGGGCGTTCGCGCCCACCTAGACAGTACCTGGAAATTTCATAGCGTAATGCAAAGGTTCCACCGCACGACATGGCTTCCCTGAAACCCGAAATGACTGCCAATTATGAAGCTTGCTCATTACAGCAGAAGTAAGTTACCCTACCAGACTGATACATAATGAAAACTGGTGGGCGTTACAAAGTTCAGTAAGCAAACAGAAATGGGAATAAAGTAATTTTCATACATATCTCCAATACGAGATACAGTCTGGTGTTCATTGTGTATTTTCATCGTATTTCCATTGTCGGTGCCATTTTCGTTTTTACTGTAATGAAATTACCCAGATAACAGCAGTATGTTAAACGCCACGAACACTGCTCAAGGCTGTGCGCACGAGTTTTCGTTTTAAAATGGAATTTGTGAAGTGGAATTCCATTAATTTTCAATAATTAATATTTCCGTATTATTTTAAAATATTTGTTTTCGAGAATATATTTCTTAAATGTTCAGATAATTCATTTCAGCATTGACTTATTTGACGTCTTTCTTACTGTGTTTATTCCTTCTAGCAGTATTGGTGAAAATGTGAATTATCACGTGTTAACTAATGCACAGTGATTCTTTGTTTGCCCGCGAAACTGAATGTGTTTGCGCACCTGGTATTAGTTTCTTAATCTGGTTACGTGAAATTGTGAGTGATCACGTGGTGTAAGCGTAAATGGATTACATATTTGTGAGCCCGCGCAAAGTGTGCATTTGCGAAGTGTTTTGAGTTGATGGTCGTTGCTACGTGAATATGTGAAACTCTGAATGGTCTCGTGATCAGAAGTAAATTCAGTATAATACTGTACGAATAGCTGCCTTGCAGCATCTGCATTAGATTTAGAAGTGCTACTGTAAAGAGCTTATAAGCGACTGTTGTGCTCGCTAAGTCTGTGTTTGTGAAGCACATTATCGGACAGCATTTCTCACAACAGTCTGCAAACAGTGCTGGGAACTCTAGGCGGAATTGCAAAAAACGAAAGGGGTTTCGGGATTATATGTAGAGATCGTGGTGTCAACAGCGCTCCTTGCATTAGCGCTGGACTTACCACGTTCAGATTTCCCAGAATTATTGAGAAATAATTATTATTATACCGTTATTTTGTAGCCAGAACCAATTTGTTAGGGTTAGGTAGCCAGAAACTGGAAATTATTACTATTATCATCATTATAGCTCTTGAAGAAACAAGTGATAATTCGAAAACAGAGTACAAAGTAATATTTAGTTCTATAATATTAAGGTACAATTAATATCATATCGTTTGAACTCTCCAATTTCGTAGTGTTTCAGTGCGGTGATCTTTCTGCACCGTGAACTAATGGTTGCCATGTATTTGTCCCTAATGATATGTTATTAATGGTTCACTGTTAGTAATTTATTTCTACTAATTTTATTATTAACTGACTACCAGCAATGAATAATTTCTTAGTAATAGTTTGCTATACCAGTATTTTTTTATTATCAGTAAATTTAATAGTAATTGTTTGTTGTTCTTAATATTTATTATTTTTTAAGTTTATTAATATCAATTTATTTGTAAATAATTTATTAATCATTAATAACGAATTTACGGCTACCTACCGACCGACCGACACGAGCTGTTCTGAGTATGGATGCGGTGAGGAGTGGGTCAACATCCTTCCTTCGGTATCAGCTTGCACGTGCAAGCCCTTGGGAAGTCTACCGGCAAATACAGTGCACTGTATTTGCCGGTAGACTTCCCACGGGAAGGTGCTTAGCATGTGACAATGAGGGTGACCCTGTGCCTTATGGCATTTACGGATCAACTACATGTAAAATAAGTTAATCGACCGAAGCGAAGGTCCTCAATACTCAAGTCAAAGTGATTTCCGTGTCGGTCAGTCGGTCTGTCGGTAGATAGCCCTAAATTAATATACAAATTCTTAATATTAATAATATAATTAATATTCGTTCGCTTTGGTCATTCAGTGCCCGCCAACAGCGAGTGCACTCACCTAGTAAGAAGTACATTCCCTCACTCGTATGATCGGGCAATAATCAACAACCAGCTCAAATGATTTTCGTGTCGGTCGGTCGGTAGATAGCCGTAAGCTTATTATTATTAATTAAAAAATTATTACTAATAAACTAATATTATTATTAATTAATATTACTAAATTACGACTTTATTGACAGTTATAATAATAAACTATTACTAACAAATTTTGCATTACATGTAGCCAACTAATAATAAATTACTAATTAACAATAAGTCTTTGTATTGTGGAGGCTATTCCAGTTCTCACAGTCTGCGGAAGTGCTTTTCACCGGAAGGAAGCTTTTTCTGAAATAATTATTGTCAAGCAGCCCACTGACCATTTGGGTAACCACCAGGGACATTCCAGTAAGAAGCCCCATAATTAATAGGAAATGGCTATAGTCACCCATAAACACCCCCAACGACTATAGGCACCCATATCCCGTAAATTTTTATTTTGCTACTACGGTAGTACATGCGTTGCGGGCTGCCGCAGCATTCTCGGGCGTCCTCCAACAGCAGGAAAAACGCTCAGTCTCATAATCTCATAGAATACCTGACTTAGGACAAGAAATTCTGCCTTTGGATACCATGGATCTGTATCCTAAGGTATCAAAGCCATAGGACCGGCACTTTTACACTGCATCCCACTGTATCCACACTGAGTACGGCAGTGCATCCTAAGGTATCCTGGCGTATCTTACAGTATCCTTACAGTATCTCGTTGTATCCTACGGTATCCTGGCGTATCTTACAGTATCCTCACAGTATCTCGTTGTATCCTACGGTATCGTGGCGTATCTTACAGTATCCTCACAGTATCTCGTTGTATCCAACGGTATCGTGGCGTATCTTACAGTATCCTCACAGTATCTCGTTGTATCCTACGGTATCCTGGCGTATCTTACAGTATCTCGTTGTATCCTATGGTATCCTGGCGTATCTTACAGTATCTCGTTGTATCCTACGGTATCCTGGCGTATCTTACAGTATCCTAACAGTATCTCGTTGTATCCTACGGTATCCTGGCGTATCTTACAGTATCCTCACAGTATCTCATTGTATCCTACGGTATCATGGCGTATGTGACAGTATCCTCACAGTATCTCATTGTATCCTACGGTATCCTGGCGTATGTTACAGTATCCTCACAGTGTCTCATTGTATCTTACGGTGTCCTGGCGTATCTTACAGTATCCACAAGGTATCGTGCAGTGTGGCATCGCAGCTCACGGTATCCTAGCGTATCTCACAGTGCTACGGAGCATTGCCGTGTATCCTACAGTATCCTAGCTTATCTGTGAGTATCAACATAGTATCGCAGTTCATCCTGCTTGACTTAAAGTTTCTCGCGAAGCAACTATGCTATTGAGGTGTCTTTTTGAGTACCGCAGTGCTTTTCGCTGTATCCGTACAATATCTGCTTTAGGCGTATGTCGCGTTGCAGTGGTAAGAACGTTTCAAGCCAGGTACCCTATCGGTTTTAACGTTTAATTCCAAAGATTACGTAAACAAACATATACTGTAGTAATATGCAGAACGCCACCACATGGCCAAGCTTTTAGACAAAAAGACACTTTCGAAAAGTACATCAGTCAGATGAATAGTATCTTGTGGATTTTCTGCACGCATTTGAGCTGCACCGAAGCATCTTAAATCTGCTTGCGCTTCCTTGATTTTGTGAGGCAGAATGGACACTTTCCAGGCGCTGCAGTGCTTTGTCCTCGCCGCGAATTCACTGATGGGGTGGAGACGCACTTCAGGTGAAATTTCAGCTCACACGCGCTGCAGCGAAACCAGTCCTGCGTTCCCTCAAAAAGATTCGTTGAGCTGGTCGCATCCACGGCAGAACTGGGGATGCGCTCGTAACACTGCGCACAAGAACTCTTCAGCAGCTCTCCGCTCAGATTCGCATATCGTGCCGACAAGTTCAGTATGGTCTTTCCCAAATTATCTGTAGTGGAAAACTAACTGGTCAGTATATCCAGATTCACGATTCGACAATTATAGCTAATCACACTGAACAAATTAATAATAGCGTCATTACACTGTACACTCGCTAAGCGACAGCCTACCAAGTGCTTTTTTAAGACGCTCACAAAAGTTACAATAGGTTTTCAGAGCACGCGAATGTTACATTAGACTTTTTTTTGATTCGAAACAGTATTTTTTACCTTTCGACACGGGCCAGGTGCTCTCTTATTCATCTAGCGAGGCTTTTGTCACGGGCTGTAGACTGAACATATACGTCAGCTTAGTTTCCAAACAGCTACAATATCAAGAAAGACATGGAACTATTTCTTCTGTGATACGGGCTTTCAGTGCACATATTATATCCTTGCCAAAGAAATCTCTTTCAGTCGCGATTTATGTTACTTCGTCGAGCGCGCGGTTTTGTTACTATGCAACAAACGTGCCAGCATATTAAAATAAGCGCTGGTATAACTACTGCTGGTGCTGAATATACATGGCGAATCAAGGCTGGAAGTGTTCCGCTCATTGAAAAAGAATACGCATTTTACATGCAGCAGCACCGTTGCAGTTAACTAATTATTTGCATAACAGTACATAGCATTACTGTACACTGATAATTAGGCTAATGGAGGCACGCACCAGACACAGATATTTTTTATAATAGAGGCAACTTTGTAGCATAGTTTTAGTACAAAAGCCTATGTTTCCTGTATGCTATGCACAAAGGCAAAGATCCACGCAGGATCTGGCAAAAGATGGTGGCATATGTCGGAGATACTAAGATGTGTGGATGGTACCGCAGGATACATTCCGATACACTAGGCACCAGTGTGATACCGTAGGATGCAATGCGGTACCGTTCCATACTGTGAGATACCGTAGGATACAAGCGCGATACCGTGGGATACTGAAAGATGCAGCAGGATACTGTGAGATACCGTAGGATACAGCGCGATACGGTTAGATACTGTGAGATACAGCAGGATACTGTGGGATACTGCGGGATACAGCGCGATACGGTTGGATACTGTAAGATACCGCAGGATACTGTGAGATACCGCAGGATACTACGGGATACAGTGCGATATCATAAGATACTGCGAGATACCGTAGGACACTACAGGATACTGTGCGATACCGTAAGATACTACAGGATACAGTACGATACCGTAGGATACTGTGAGATACCGCAGGATACTACAGGATACAGTGCGATGCCGTAGGATACTACAGGATACAGTGCGGTACCATAGAATACTGTGAGATACCATAAGATACTGTGAGATACCGTAGGATACTACAAGATACAGTGCGATACCGTAGGATACTGTGAGTTACCATAAGATACTGTGAGATACCGCAGGATACTGTGAGATACATGACGATTATATATGTGGAAAATATGGACTGGGGTTCTACACTCGTGTCCTAAGTCGTGCTCACTCTCCATAATCTTACAACATTCCAAAAGAGGTTTACGCATTCTTTCATGGGTAAATGTAATTTTCCAGGTGTTTCCCCAGAATCATATCTGAGCGAAAGCGATCTCAAACAAGTCAAAACAACCCACAATCATAGCCGTTTTCCTGCTCTTGTACAGATGGGAATAGAACAGTGTCAGTCTGTTTAGTGTTCAGGCGAATCAGTTTCTGAATACGATAATGGCGAACGGAGGAATTTCCGGAAGGTCGTGCTGGTACCTGGAGTCATAGATAAATAACTAACCTTCGATCTGTGCCAGCAGTACCCAGTGGTCACCTGATTTCTTATATGTACAGTCGAAGTCTACTGCATCGTGGCGGCCGTCCTTGTGGGATAACAACATCCAGCTTGGACCGCTGGTGGAAGCAAAGGGTCACTGACACCCTGCCGCAGCAGGTTTATGTAATTAGTTCTATTTCCAACGTGCCGGGAAATACAACCTGCGGAAAGACCTACGTTCATGCAACACTGCGGAAATTCTAATACATCTTCTGGAGTTTGACTTTCGTTGAGAATTAAAGATACGACCAGAAATCAGTTTGTCGCTCAGAAAATTACCTGGGTTACTATGACCGAGATCTCAAGAAATTCAAACTTGTTTTGTTGCACGAGAAATGCGCCAAAATTAGCTGAAAACCTGAACGCCTTTTTTAGTCTTTTGAGAAATGATCGTGGGTTTCTCACAGTTTACCTTCTGAACATGTTTCAATGCACACAAGCATCGGCCGCGGCTCTGCGCGCTGCGCTCTGTCGCCGTTTTGCAAACGGAACTGTTCAATTTAATGCTGGGCAAGTCAGCACTGAGCATACGAGGCACTCCCGTTGTACAGTAGTTGCATATCAACACACTAAGGAGCGACGAAGTGCTACGGACTAAAACCGTCCGTGGGGCTGTTGTGCATAAATAACAGCTCGTCTCCTGCTCACTGGCTCCGGTGTTCGCGACTCACAGCGTCCAGCAATATTAGTTTCGAACAATGTACTGCGGCAAACTAGACGTAGTAAGTGCGTTGTTGGAGAGTATGTAAACCTGTTCCCATACTCGCTGTAGTTGGTTAATCTTGTCTCTGACGGCATAAAGGTGTTAGTGCGAGCGACAGAAGAGCAGGTGCGCTACACCTGCACCACGGTGACCCTCCAATAAACTTACCAGACCAACCAAGTTTAGTCTGGGTCACTGTGGAAGCGCTCTGGTGGACCTGGTTAAACATTCATAGCGTGCCACGTTGGCCGAGCATGTCCCATTTGTTTGCTCCAATAATTACCTTTCGGGGCAGAGACGTAAATGACAGAACCTTAGTTAACGTACGAAGGTTAGCCAAACCGTAGTCACAGAATAACTCTGCGTCAACATTGCATACGGGTTTTGCGAACCTTAGTTTAAACCGCAGCGCACTAGTCTGGTATGTCATCTAAAAAAAGTAAACAAACCTGTCAAAAAGCGATACTTGGTTCAACAAAACAAACCGGTAACGTTGGAGAAAGGTAATTTTTGGGCAGGCTGCAAGAATTGCTGATGCTGTTCCTGGTGTCCAGGAGCTTACTGTACGCGCGGGGTCAACTGAGTCAGAAATTTTGCCCTACGCGAGCAATACCCTGGCTGGGGCTGACAGTGTGATGAGTGAGTGTAGGCAGAGTACGATTATTCGACGCGCATATCTCTGTACACTACTTTGTGACTCATTATTTTGGTCCCGCGCGTACAATATATTGGTTTACTACACTGACTTTATTAAATGTTTGAAAATTTATCAAGTGTACTGTGCAAAAAGGTCAATCAACGCATGGGAAATGTTATGCTGGAAAATCGCCAAAATGATAAGCTCATGAAAATCGTGTGGTGTTCCACGTACTAGAACGTCCGTGGGTATTCGCAATCTCGTAAAAGCGTGCGCGGGGAAAGCTTACTAGCAAAACTAGAACACAGAAAGCGCTGGACAAAACTTCGCAATCAAACGAAGTACATACCTACGTACGGAGAGGAATCTTCAAAATCGATATAAGACTACAAATGCTGTTGGCACCACGTAGGGAAGGAAGGCTAGGAGGACGTTGTGTCACACGCCAATGAATGTACCTTGTCGTTCATTTGAACCATTTGTTTTTCATGTTAGTCATTTTTTTGAGTATTTTACCGTCCTAATTGTTGGGCCAGCTTTAAATTAACGTACCATTTCAGTTACCAATTGCAGGAAACGGGTCACCTGGGTCGTGCAGTGCCAGTGCCAATAACTATATTAAACTATACAAATAATCCGCTGCCGTTCGCATCCCAGGAAATTTAACATTTACCTGTGACAAGTTCAGTGGTAATAAATAACGGACATCTAGCACATGCCTGAAGTACGCTGCATTAAAATTTTGGTGGACCATACGTTAATAACTACACAATATCAACATTACGTTTTGTGTAGTTGTCGGAACTACGTCTTGATGATCACTTTCTGGTAAGCCCTTGCTCTCCCTGTTTAGTTCATAATTATATTCTGCACATATTGGACAACCCAGCCTTCAGTACATTACGTATACGTCAGAGTGGTCAGACGCTGTGAAGTTACCTTGAGATCAAAAGGCTAAGAGAAACCATAGTAGGGTAACAATATAATCTCCGGCACTCTCTACTATCTTCAGACAGAACGTACAAATGTCTCGCGCTCTTTTCCATTCGGATCGACTGCTTACGTTATCCAGATTTTTCTCTGGCATGCTTTGCTCGGTGCTCGACATACCCCTCCAGCATTATCTCATTTTGTTTTTAAGTTTAACAAAGATGGACAGTTTTTCCGTCAATGATGAGCACAATTTTTTGCAGAAAACATTTTACAGAAAAATTGGTTTTAAATTTAATTGAGTATGTAGTCACTACATACTCAATTACACCGAATTTCTGTAAAATGTTTTACTTTATTAGTTAAAATGTCTCCCAAGGCTGCTTTGCAAGCGAAAAACAAGGAATCACAAGTGAATACTAACCAACTCACTTCTGCCACCCCTTAAAAAGTTATAATTATTGTTATATTCTTATATTGATTTTTGAGATTAGATCTAATAGACCGATATGATTAACCGAGTGACATATGCAATAGTGTATCACGGCTTTCAACTGTATATTGAAATCACATCGAAGCGGTTAACACGTGCATAATGCATTGTAAGGTCATTTCAGATCCATACATACAGATCTGAATTGACGAAATCTTCTCAGTTATTCGATCAGTCCGAGCAACCTGTGTACTGAAGATGGTGTACTGTTTCCCCTTATTTCTCTTTATTGTGTATTCAGTGAAAAGTGGTGTAATGATAACTAAACGTTAAAAAGCGGATCTGCATATGTAGCATGTACAGTAATAGTACTGCAATATTTAATCACAGCAGGTAGGAGGAGTGTAGGTCGGAACTGATTCTGGACTATGAGCGCGCACGAAAATGAACACGAAGGAGCAGGTCCAAAACTTCGCGTTTGGTTCCCGAGACGTCTCGTGGAACATGTCGTTCACCATTACGTCTCTTTTTACAGTTCTGTGCATTTCTAGCGTTTTTTCGGGAAAGAAACAGAACTCTGGGAGCCGCATAATGGTTTATACTCCGTTATCATGCGCGGCACATAATTTGGTTTCCTGGCAACTGCGTGCTAAACGGAGCGTTATAGGCTGCGGGTTACCATGACGGTTAACTAGACCATGTGCCAATACACTTTCATATAGAAAACACCTTTTTTTCGTTATTTTGCCAGCATGTATTTGACATTGTAAATACTATTTATTAATTATTAAAGGCCGACCCCCCAACCCCCAAGGGCGAAAGAAAAAAATCAAAAGAGTAAAAAAAAAATAAAATTTATTCGGTTCCATAACTTCCATTAGTTTAATTGCTGGGTTGAAAAGTTTCTCCTTTGCTTCTACAGTAGCGAATTTCGGCTAAATTCAGTGGCTACTGTTGACCGCAAGTATTATCGCATTCCTTGGCAACAGTACTGTGCTAGCTTCATACATCCGCAATCGCACTCTACAGACGCCGTTTGGCGTTTACATCATCAGTCTACTGGTCGCCATTCTCTTGAGCGCAGTATTACCACAAAATCCATTCTTTCTTGCAATAAAAACACTTTTACCGGAACACCAGCAAACCATTTTCTGTATCAGCTACCGATTTGTCTTAACAGCCACCGGCCCCAGCTTGCCACTGTCACATATGCTAATTGTAGTCAACCGTTTCTGTGCGGTTTGCTGGCCATTTCTTTACCGTAGATATCACAACCGAAAACTGACCGTTAGAGTTTGTATCATCCCTTGGATTGCTGTTCTGATTTACGCGGGCGTATCGATTGCTGTCGATAGCATACACAAGCTGGATGAACTGGACAATGTTTACTGCGGATTCGCCTACCGCACATCGGGGCAGCCACCATGGCTTCTACCGTATAACATTATATTCTATGGCTTCCCTGAACTGGTTATGGTGATTGGGTATGGCTATTTTTGTTGTAAACACTGGTACAAGAACCACAATATATTGCCGCTCCAAGGAACGGATTCAGTTGGTTCAATTCAGGTTTCAAGGCAGGGCTTCCTTTTTGACAAACCGTGTGTTCATCTAAGCCTGGAGCACAGATATATCCCTGTGTTTTGCATGTCAACTTTGGTATATATATTTAAGGGAGCACTTTCCAGCAAGACCGGACTCTAACAACTAAAATTTTACCTTAGTCACAGTTTTCATGAAGCAAAGGTCTTTGTAGAAAAGAAGTCAGTGAACGGCTGAATTTCTACGAAAATGAGCAACAACGCGACAAACAACGTTAGTCTTGCTGGAAACTACACAACCGCATCTGTCTTTACCGCATCGCTTAGCACCAGCTCAATCATCCTATGGGTATCGGCATATGCATCGGTATGTTTCTGCGGCACACTCAGTAACCTTCTTATGATCGGACTGATTGCCATCCACCAACAGCTTCGAACATCTTGTGGAATTCTTATTTCACATTCCTTGGTGAGCCATACAGCATTGTTGGCAGTCAGTTTCCCCATTCTTGTTATTCTCGTGGGAATAAAGCAGCTGGCCGGCTTATCACTGAATCCTGTTTACTGCGACCTAATTATGTGGCTCCAGATGACCTCTCGATACGCCGGCAACTTTATCGAAACGCACATCGCCATGAACCGGGTCGTAGCACTGTGCCTACCTTATAAATACCGTACCTTCGCGAATCGGACACTGGAGAACGGCGTTGTCGTGGCGTGCTGGGTTGGATCTGGGGCGTTGGCCTGCCTGGGCTGCTTTGATCTTGGAGTTGACTACATTCTGGTGTCGGCAGGGAACTGCAGTGTTATTCAGAAAGGAGCGTTTGGAGTGGTCACTTTTGTTGTAGGATACTACTTGCCCTTTGCCGTGACAGGTGCCGGGTACATTTTGGTGAACCTGAAGATGCTGTTTACTAAACGACATAGAAGCCGTGAAGTTCGTTCGGCGACTGAGGATGTAAAGAGTAAAAAGGTGGAAAAGCGCAGACTGAACACTGCCAACATGGTGTTTGTATCATGTATCTGGAATACGATGTGTTATCTGGGCGTGCCCATGATTACACGACATTTCAGCGCCGCCTATCTCAGCGCGCCATATTTCAGCGCGGTACATTTCACAGAAAGATCGACTC
>JAQGAU010002148.1:0-16464 GCA_034698045.1 Paramacrobiotus richtersi
ATCGTTAACAGCGATGTACCAGTTGATAACAGAGAAGTGTACATTAGTACTGTAAACACCGCGTGATATACTGTTACATTACTTGTTAAAAAAAATGCAACATGCATTTACGACAGCTATACCAATTCGCTTAATAATTAACAAGATTTTTTATATAAAAGAACAGTTCTTTTGGAATATACACAGATAACTGTATACTTAAACAATTCAGGTAAACGGTAAGCCTGTACGTAACAAGTTGTACATATTTTTTAATAATCGTTCATGGAATGCTGATTCAAAGGCAAAGACGATATGACATCTGAAGACAAAGACAATCATGCACGGAAAGAAAAAGACGAAGAGTTACCCATTTCAAAAAGTAAGAAGTCTATTGCGCATTGAAAAATGTGCGTCGTGTTGATTTCTTTAATTTTGTACGTGGTATACCCAAAGCAGACTCCGACACATACATGCTAATTAGTAATGCAGTCAGTGCGTGGTCTTTAACACTGAATATTTGATGGGTCCTTGCTGGGATCGCTGGATGGTGATCGCCATTTCTCGGTGATCTGATTGCCGTTCTCGTCTACACACCACGCTGCATTCCACATGGTCTGCTTGGGCTTCCAGTCCAAATTATCATCACATTTCGGAATGTAGTTATCCATCCCTAAATGCAGAATTTATATGCGGTCAGTATTCCCATTTACGATTGTACAATGTGCAGTTAGCCAGTACGCAGCTCAGACCTCCTTTTGCTGCTTCCACTAGGCGGGCTTCCGTGCACGAGCATCCATGCACGTTTTGCCATGCTCGGATGAGCTTCCCCGATGGTAAAACAACTTCCACATTATTCTGCATGCATTCTTTGCCAAGTGCTTGTCCTATTACGGCGAGTATCAACATAAACATAAACCAAAGGGTGTCCATATTGTCGGAAAGGACAAAGCAATTTTTATATTAAAACGTACCGATTTCCACATTAAACCAGACGTGACAGCAAAATCACTAGCTAAGCCATTATAAACATGCTGTCTGTTTACATTTCGATTCCAGACTATCGGCATTTTGATCTAATTATCTCTAAGCAGGATCAAAATACCCATAGGAAGGTAAACTAAGCGCTTTAACTACCGAGTCCAAGGGCACTCGTAGTCGTTTGTGGTTTATATAATTCTGGTTGATGTGTATAAGTGATAAATTACAGTAGCAGCAGCGGTGCAGGAGCGAAAAATTACGCTTGCGCCGTGGTTTGCCACGATCCATGTAAACGTGACTCCTGTTCAAAAGTCATTCTGCAGACAGTTTACGTAGACCATCAACAGTGCGGTCGCTGAGAACTGCCGGTGTGCTAGGATAAGCCATATAAATCAGCAATCGATAAACCACGGTGGTACGAATGTATGGGTTAGTAAAATAAGTAGCACTTGAAAATGATACATAAGTATCATAAAAAAAAGTTATCGCACTGTTTTTGAACTCGTAAATCGAAGCAGTTTTAGTATGAATGGATCCGTGACTATCTGGCTTACGAGGACATATAGCGCGTAACGCGTACGCATATTCCACGCGTACCTAAAAAGTGTCTGTACGCGAGGACGATGACTTTATAGCACCGACTGATGTTCCACGTCACATTCCAACGCGATAACATTATGAATACTTATCTGTGACAAGCAAAAAATTCGCAGGTTACGAAATAAGAACAAGATTCTTCACAATTTTCGATGTCGATAGAGCACGATAGAAAACGTATCGATAGAAAACGGATCGCACTTCAGTTTCAACCTTAGCACTTCAATGCAGAGGTATCGTCCAATGGTGCACGCCATTGCTTGGTGATTTGGTTGCCGTTCTGATCAACACACCACGCTGCGCCCCACATTGCTTGTTTCGATTTCCATTTTCCATCATTTTCGCAGGCAGGAATATATGCATCCATTCCTAACAGTAGCAAAAGCATAACATTTACATATTTTTAAATAGTGCATAGTACATACAGGACAGATGATAAAGGTGGAAAAATATTCGCCCCGTATTGAATGGAAACAAACGAATGATCACCGGGCAAGAATTCACTTACCTCCTTTATTCAGCTCTGTGGTTTGGGCTTCCCTACAAGGACAACCGCCAACGTTTTTCCATCCTGTTGTTTGTTTCCCATCCAGTGTGATCTCTGCGTTCTGACGAATGCATTCCTTGGCAGCGTTTCCCCCGGTTGTACCGGCAAAAGTGTATCCCGCAACCGCCAAAATTACCATAAACAGAACGAATGACTTCATTTTATTCAGCGGTCAGCTTCGAGTCGCTACAACGGAAAGAACTCTTTGAAGCCGGACAAACTAATGCAGCAGGGCGGACGGCTGAATCAATTATACCTACTGAAATATCGCAAGTGCAGTTCGTGGCAGTTGGATAATAACCTGCAGCGATATACAACGACTTCCATACTGATCATACACATGGCAATTTCTCGCAAAATGGCTCGTGTGAGAGATAGCGATCAAAATTAGCGGTTAAATTCTGCCAATGTGGTGAGCAATGTAGATGTTTCGCGATATACCTGCTGCACTAGTTTGTTCGGCGTGAGGCTGACTGTGTATGTGGAGCTGGTATTTCCGGGTACATCGTACGTAAAATAGGACAGAACTGCTCGAAAAGTGTTCGATTCTTGTATGGCAGTCGATCGTTCACCTGATGGGTGCGCCATTTCACTCGGAAAAACCCGAAAAGAAAGCGAAATTTAACTTGATTCACTTTACCAAATTCTTGTACTGAATTGTTTTCGTTCGCTTTGTTTGATATCAGAATCGACCGGCGTTTTCATCTATATGTATTCATGAGGTAATGCGGTGCCACGATACAGTTCAACCAGTCGTGCAGTTTATTACTTGCACGTTCCACGGTTTCTGCCATTTTTCTGGTAATAATTTTGGTAGGTTTTTTAATGTCTAACACTTTATAGCATCTAGGCAATGCGCTCAACGCGCTGGCACTATGTTCTGTTGCCGCCTTCGCTAATAAAGAATGCGCTTTCCATGATATCGTTATATGGCGACAGCGGTGTCGCTATAATAGTCCAACAGTCGTATTGCTTAGGAAAACATTAGGAAGGCCAATAAATCCTCGGGTGTAAAAGCTCAGCTCACTACTACGGCACCTAACGGTGACCAGCCCTGACGGGGACAGTCGTAGCCTTCTTGGAACTTGTGTTGCAGTGGCGAGAACTGGAAGCGCGTTTATCACAAGTGATCCTGACCGCTCTCAGATAACAGAAAGTTATGGCTATTTAGTCTGCGTTCTCGCAGTACCGGGCCCCATGTAGAAGTAAGCGCTTAAGCCGGCTCCTTGTGCCGTAACTTTGTGGCCGGGATTATTATGGAAAAATCGGTGCTGCCGATATAGAACAACACTGTATCCGATACACGTACGAAGCACACGTTGTCTTTATATTTCTTATCGCCCCAATAGTTTTAAACGGTGATGTCCAGCATCACACCTTGAAGCATTTTCGTACAAACAGTACCACACTGGTATGAATCTATGATCAGTCACACGGGAGAGTAAATGGTTTCTGGAAGAGCCTCTCGGTAATTTGGTTCCCGTTCTCGCCGACACACCACTCTCCACTAAAATCCATCTGCTTCGGATCCCAGGTCGTATCGTTCACGCAGTCGGGGATCCATTGGTCAACCCCTAACGTAACCCTGTCATCGTTCTGCTGTAGCCCTAGTAGGCTAGTACTGATACCGACCTTGAAACTGAATAAGTAAGCTCCAAAGATCCGAAGCTATGCAATATCGGAAATCGCTTTACGCATTGAAAGGTCCTGTACACCGGCCGTTTTGCACAATGCAGTACATGTGCATTGAACCGCTAAATTACTAAGTGACAGTAAAATTTGATGAAGTGATTTTACACGAATACGTGTATGTTCCATGTTGGATCACTACATGTACACGTATCAGTTTATTAAATTGTAGTGCATTCCTTTCACATGTAAATTATTATTGTGTGTTGCTTAACGCATGATTTCCGCTGTTTGACTGCGGTTCCAGCGGCGGTTTTGTCGAGAGCTCCAAGGATAAAGTGAGATATAATAATTACTGCACCATTCACATTAAAAAAAATAAATATAGACCACGGTCGGGTGTATTTAGAATGAGATGATGTATTGTATGATGTACATTATGATGTGTCGTGTTCTGGTATATTACACTTTATTATAATATAACCAGCTTTCTACTAAGACGGCAAACGTAGACTAAATCAGTGGACAATGGTTGCTAGAGACAGAACATCCAAGCTATCGCTAAGTCACATTCGAGAACACACATTCTCTAACATTCACGAGACCCAGAGGTCATACACCACATGATGTATTTAGAAAAACTTTTGTGTAAACTGGACATAAAATGCAGTGGCATTAGAGAGACATCAAATATTTAATCACATTGGGATTGATGTTCGGTCCATCACACACTACCTCCGCTTGGCCGTGCATTGGGCAGCTTTATATACGTGTGAATCATGCAGTCTTACTACGTGGACCGGTTTGCCACGGTGATTTGTGTGCAACAAGAGGAAGCGACTGATTTCGTTAACAGTTTGACTATCAAGATCCGCTCGTGAACAAACCATAAAACTTACAAGTTAGCGCCGGTAGTAAACTGTATTATTTCCATGCTTTTCGGTGTTGTTGGTAATTCAGAAGTTCAAGACCACGCTGTTTTATTTGTATCGATAGGCTATGATACGTGTGAGCAACAACAACAGAACAGCAACAGTCTCTCTACGTGCAGCTGGATCTGTTCATTGTTTTGTGTAGTCCAGTGATATATGTATTATTGCGGAAAAAGTCAACTTGAAGGAATAGTTAACTGATGTTCAGTTTCCAGAGTCCACACGCACCCAAAATTAACCTTCCACAAAGGAAGAGCTGGCTGAAGTTGCAGACTTTTCTTTGTAATCAATTCTGTCGCGAAAGCCTGACAAATTTCGAACACACTGGTATACGGCTGGGTACATTTTAGAAGGTATTACGTAGCACCGCTGCAGTAATGCTTGCGGCTCGAATGGCTTTTCGAAACAGCTGAGAATTTCTACGCAGTATAGAATATGCAATACACTTAATTTCGGTACGCTTTTTGAATGCACTGGTCTTTTAAACTGTGATGGCTATTGCCGAATAATGCCGTACATTAGCGTGCATGTTATTACCATAAATTCACACTGCTATTTATGCTAGTTTTAGTTTACGCGAATTAGAAAGAGGCGCTAGAGATTAGGTAATCTCTGTGAACTTTGGCGCAAACCCCAAAATATCAACACTGTCACGAATTTTGTTAATATGTTGGTGCTCCCAAGAGGCATAACGTTGTCTTTATATTTATTATCGCCCCAATAGTTTTAAACAGCGTCACACTTCGATGCATTTTCCTATAGCAGAACTACACAGGTATTGTTATTCACATTTGAGACTCCATGGTTCCTTGAAGAGCTTCTCGGTGATCTGGTTCCCGTTCTTGTCGACACACCACGCGCCAATCCAGTCCATCTGTTTCGGAGTCCAGATCGTATCGTTCGCGCAGCTGGGAATCCATTGGTCAGCCACTAAAGTAACACTATCATTGTTATGGTCCCATTACTGATATCACTCTCGAATCTGGGTAAATAATCTCCAGTACTCATAAACTATGCAGTTCTGGGAATTGCTTTACGCACCGAAAGGTCGTGTAAATAGTTTTACATACCACAGAAGATTGCATTTAATCCATTAAACCTGATCACCGACCATAAAATGGTTTTAAATAAGGTAATTCTACACGAACAAGTTTCATGTCGGATCATTTTCCTAAATTGTAAGTTTAGAGCTCAAGAAAGACTGACGATAACGAAGCAAAACTGTTCACAGTTGATTTAGCACTCACAAAGAATAAAAATAGCGAAGTAAAGTGCACATTAAACGCGCCTTCTTCAAACCACATAAGAATAACTGCCTGTCATCCACTTACTTTGCGGATCGTTCTCCTGGTCATGAGCCTTTTTGCATGTGCAGTTTCCCGGATTCGTAATTCCGTCAGTTTGATTACCCGATGGCAGTCTTATTGGTCCAAATTCTATGCACTTCTTATCAGAATCTGCAGCGTACGCTCCGTGCGCAGCTACCAGGAATCCAGCCAATAACACAAAGGAAAGCATTGTTAGATACGCAGTCATTTCTATGATATTACTATTATTAAGGAACACTGTTGTGTAAACTGAGACGAGATGAAATGCAGTGGAAGTCTAAAAGCGCTCAGTACTGTACTTAATCGCATTGGAATGGATGTTTTGTCCATGAGACGTTACTTCCGCTTCCATGCCTTTAGGCGGCTTTGTACATGTGAATCATCTTTGTACGTGGATTATCGCCGCGTTGACCGGTTTGCCTCGATGATTTGTGTGCAATAAAAAGAAATAATTTATAAAACAACAATAAAATGAAATTAGCCGTCTGACTTTTAAGAGCCGATCGTGAACCAGCCATAAACCTTAGCGCCGGCAATAAGATGTAATATAGCAGATTTCGATATTGCTGCTAAATTAAGCCTGATCAGTTTGAATTGGCACCAAACTGCTATCCAGCATCTACCGATCGATATACCAGAATTGAGAATCCGTGTGCACCAGCACGTGAGCAGAAAAGAGCACCTAGTGACCTTTGGATAGTTTACCAGTAGTTGAATCGGCTTGTTTCTAGCATAGTTGAAATGTAATCAGCGACAGTCATATACCATCAATTCTTTTCCCATGCAGTGTGATGAGCTACAGTAGCGTTACTACATTGTTTGTCTTGGTTACGGATTCTGCATGAGATTCAAAGCGGACAGAAAGCAGGAGCACGCATGGCAAACAGACATGCACCGGAATAGATCAACATACAACAAAATAATTATTTATCATCGCATCCTGATTTATGGAGACGCTTATTTGTTAGTTTGATATGCGGCATAACGTTGTGGAAAAACTACTTGCAAAACCGGTTAACTGATGATATTCTCCTTTTGGGTGATCGAGATGGAGCCAAAACAATAAGTGTGTGGGGATAAGTTGGCAGTTATTTGCACTTCAAGGTCCACGGTTCCGGGACCTGCTCGGTAATTTGGTTTCCGTTTTTATCGACACACCATCCTCCCAACCATTGCTGTTGCATTGGTATCCATGCACCGTTCTCACAAGCTGGCACCCACTTGTCGGCAACTGGAAAAATGGATTCGTTAATATCGTTGTACAGGTCAACGGTAAGTATCAGCTGGTGGATCTCATTGAACAACGTATCAAGGTAAATAACTATATTACAAGTATCTACCTTATTACCCCAGTATAATCTGAAAGTAACTGCTTCCTTTGTTCAAACTCTGGTAACTGGTACTCATTTACAAAAGGCTTCATTAATTTACAGCGTTTTGCTAACGATACTTGTACCCAAAAACACAGGCTGATTGTGGATCTAGGGTTATACGTGCACATTGGCCTACTTTGCGGGTTAAATTCCTCTTTAAAAGCTGCTCCACAAGTGCAGTTCCCAACATTGGATGTTCCACTAATTTGTTTTCCCGATGGCAGTTTCATTGGTCCAAAGCGCATACATTTTTTCTGCGGAGTTGTCGAAAATACCCCGATCGTTAGGGTTAGCATTAGAACAGTTAGAAATAGGGTATGCATTATTCCACAATGGGGATAAACTGCTGCGCAAAGACCAGACTGCTAATAACAAAAAGCGACAGATTTCTTGTTTTTATTGCCTTGTCGCGCCGACAAAGAAATTTTTCCGCTTCCGTGTGCCCTTGGGCGCATGTGTCTACAGCTACCTGAATCAACAAAATGCATACCAGAGGGCAAGTGATATTATAATCCAGTTTCAGCTAAGGAAGACTAGTTTATTTTCAGCCCGTATCAGTTACACAATCCGATGGGCGACAAGACATGTCACAACACATTATGTGCTTTTAATTTAGGATCTGAGCTGACTTTACAGCCATTAATGTTGTTAAAATTATGTTCCGTAATATAACTGGTTAATGAATTCTGATTAGCTGTCGCAACTCACGAGTAATATCCCAAATCCGGCATTCAGTAACAGAAATATTCGATCATGCCATGCGGCGAGGAAATGGAAACGACAAAAAGAAAACGACGTATAGTTAGTCAGCTTTCACTTCTACCGCGTCCTTTCACACGTTTTCTAAGCATCAAAAGCATAGCAGTAAAAAGAACAAAACATAACGAAAAAACATCTGAATAACAAAGTCAAAGGGATAGGAAGCTAGGACTACATTATTGGGGGTACCACAACCATCGTACTGTACATACATTAAAAACTGACGCTACTTTATACTACTTGTTACTGTTTGTACTTTTTGAATTTACCTATTGTACTTTATAAGAAACACTTCTCGATTTGCTTATTAGGTTGTATGCGCTGGCAAGTGGGCAGAAACAGTACAGCAGCGATATAGTTAATGAACTATGATGACATCGAATCAGCGGTAGTTATAAATGCGATATCAAGGAAATTTATCGAAAACGTTGGTATGAACCAAAAAAAGTACTCGTGTACCAAGTCCGGAGTATATATGAGGCTGAGAAGATTGGTATGTCCTACGCTATGAACGCCATGCAGTGTATGATAGGCACGTGCAGGCTTATTTATTTTTATTTCCTTCGTCGCATTCATTGTTACTTAGCTATAATCATACAAAAAAAAACAGTTTTAGTGTCGAAAATTTACCATAGTTTGTGGGCAAGTCATTGTGTTTCCCCGCCGGTTTCAACAGGACAATGAAGCATTCGAAACATGGTACAGTTAGCAAACCAGACGACGGACAGACAAAACAAAACTCACGCGATCGGAGAGAATGTGCATTTTTCTGAAACCGATGAGTGCATGACTGTGATTCAAACAAAATCAGTATACAATCGCTAAAAATTAAATTTCAAGATGAGATGACATTGCGATACAGTTCATTGACACCCAAGAATGAGATTGACAAATAAACCCACAAAGACTACAGCAGTCTTACACACTAAAACACAAACATGTCCTGTGTTTCTTTGGAAGTACCCACGGTTCCCAAAACACGAATGGCGTTTCCCCGTAACGGTCTTGAACAAAACTGAAGGCGTTATCCGATGGAGACCAGCAGCTAACTGTACGCAAATAAGCTTAGCCATCATTTGCATTGCAGAGTCCACGGTTCTGGGACTTGCTCGGTAATTTGATTCCCGTTCTTATCAACACACCATCCTCCCAACCACTGCTGTTGCATGGGAGCCCATGAACCGTTCCCACAAGCGGGCACCCATCTGTCGGCAACTAAACGAATAGATTCGTAGATGTTGCGATATGGATCAGCGCTATTTGCTGGCGGGTTTTAGGTACATAACTATTACACAACATCAACCAAACCGCTTCTTACCGTATACGTACGTAGTCGGAGACTAGTACTGATTCTTTGTTCAGACTTTAGTAATCAATCAGAATTCACACGAGTTTGTAGGTTTTACAGGGCCCTGCTGAAAGTACTTTTGCCCAAGAAAACAAGACTGGTATGGAACCAGGGTTATGCGTATAAAGTGACCTACTTCGCGGATTATATTCCTCCTTGAAAGCTTCTCCACAAGTACAGTTCCTTACATTGGACAATCCATCAGTTAATTTTCCCGAAGGCAGTGTTATTGTTCCATACTGCATGCACGTCCTTGGAGTTGTCGCAACACCCCGACCATTAAGGCTAGCATCAGGGCAGCCAGGCATAGGGTACACATTGTTGCAAAAAATGGAAACAACTGTTGCGCAAAGCCAAAACTGAAAATATGACAAAAACGATACAGATTTCTTGTTTTATTGTCTTGTTATGCCGACAAAGAAATTGTTCGCTTAGGTACCCTTAGGTACATGTTACCGCAACTATGCATACCAGAGGACACGGCTGATAATTCACTTTCTTGTAAGTAGGATCAATATACAGTTTTTAGCCCGCTTCAAAAGCACAAATCCAATCGTCGGCAAGTCAGCAGGTTGTTGCGAGAATATTCGGTAATATGTACAAAAATGGAAACGACTCGAGGGCTTCAGATAATACCGGCCGGTTTCACTGACACAGTTATGTGGCTGTTTTAATGGTTGAAAAGTATCATAGCAGATGATAGATACTGTACAACTGGTAAGGTGGAAAACAGCAACTGCTGGAATGTTGAAATCAGACAATGTTGTCAAGGACATTCAGAGCACAAGTACCGGTATATAACAAACGAGTTGGAAAATTATCTGACTAACAATCACATATCGGGACGGCTGATCAAAACAATCATCATGCGTTGTTGACTAACCAAAACGTTTATGTAACAAGGCGTTAAAGCATTTTTCGGATATGGAGTAACTTATGGAAATTAACGCTGTTATAAACGTTGCGCTGCGAGCCAAACGAGAAGCTACTCACCTGCGCTCGACGATAGAAAATTTTGTTCACCGCCGAACATCGACACCGTTGCACTCGACAGGCCACAGATATTTTCCCTGGGCTGCAGCTACGATTTCAAGTTCGGAAGCACACTATCCGTGGCACGAATCGATTACAGGTTACACGTAGGTCTGGTGCGGCTTACCTGATTTTACTGTTGAATGTTGAATACAAGTCAGATTAGGTTAGCTGCGTTAGCATGTGAGCAGCAAGCAGGTAATCACTGGAACTCTGCATATAATGAGCCCATTCAACCGTCGGGCGTGTCGAGACGATATTGTCGGTGCCTTTTCTTGGAATTCTGAATTCGGTATTATTGGGCATAAAGTGGTGGATGGTGACCTTTTCTTGAGTTTGTGCCTCGTAAGAAACGGCGGCAGTCTAGTAGGAAGTTTGAACAAGCCATAGGTGCAGACCTTCTGATTCGCCTTGAATATAGTCCGTCACTGTCCGTGACCTTATCGCCTACCGAATTCGGCTGAGGTGCCCCCACGTAAAATATGTGAACTGTTTTTAAGGTTGGTTGTGAACCGTAGAGATCATCGCCAGCGAATGAGCATTCGCATATCAAAAACATAACACACGACGCACGCCGGTGTCAGTGTATGCTCTGGGTGCGCATCACCAATGGTCTGTAGACTGACCCACAGACATAACAGCAGTGGTACACAGCGGCTTCACAACCACTACAAAGCGTGGGCAGAACTGTAGTACTTCGTTACTGCTGACATCACTAGCGCATCACACAGACTATAAACATGCGCATGCTGCATTATGTCAAATTTACAATATCGATTGTGGCGCCACAATCGATATTGTAAATTTGACATAATGCAGCAGATGATGTACCATAATGTCATGCGGCGGGCCGATGCAAACGACGAAGAAAACTCTATGCTGTACCTGGTAACTCATTTTACTGGTTCTCTATACATCAAAAACAAGAAACAACTAGCAAGTGAAGCAATAACGTATAGTTGCTATTATGTATATAAAAGAAATCAACGAGGCTGGAAACTATATTATATTAGCCCAATAATATTAGGGTACCACAATAATTGTATTGTACACTAAAAAGCTATGCGAACACAGGCAGTACATTGGTTTGGACATGGTCCGATGCTTGTCACAACGACGTTCAACCTGACAGATCACTTAGAGAGTATTCCAACGTTTTGCTGATGCTTGGTTCGTAGTAACGATACGCACTCACTGACCGTCCAGCAATACTCTCCACCGATAAATATCTATTCAGACTCAGCTGGAAGCAGGTTTCTGCTCGGCCAACCTGAAACGCGACAACGATTTAGTCGTATGCGTAACATAACATAAATATAAGCAAACGCGGAAACAATACCTTTTTCAGATAGAGTTCCATTTTGGTTTTGCTTTGTACGCAGTCCGCTCTATCAATTCCCAGACTGGGGTCTTTTTCCAGCTCCTTTGCGGAATCTTGATCAAATGTGTATCCCGTAAGTGCAATGGCTTCAATTACGACCATTCCGCTTTCAGTGTTCGCGTTGTAGCTGCAAACATGAGACATTTACAAAACAGAGAAATCGAAAGGATTGTCGACTGCAAGCATCCTTAAATTACTGTAAAATTATCGGTGTTAGATACGGTTTAATTTTATAATCCATCAATACACAAGGTTTTACCTTGTACAAATCGTCAGTTCTAGATGGTCATCGCTTCCTAAACGTTTGATCCAGACCCTGAGATTCAAACCGGATGTAGATTGCGCTCTTTCATTTGGAGTGGGCGTTCTTGTTTCTTCCTTTGCCACTCGAAATCGCGGTGGAATTACGCGATATTTGTACTCTATCTGGGCTCTGACTTTTCCAGGACTGTTAGTGGTAATGGTTATTTGATTAGCGTCAGAAGGTATCGGAATGGATACGGTGGTTGGACTTCTGCTTTTTAAACCAAATCGTTTCAGCTCTTGGCTGCCCACATATACCGCCCCGTTGAAATCCTTGCCGGAACGAATGTCGGTTGAGGTGAAATCGTTTAACGCATTGAGAGCAACGACCGTATCCTGTAAAATGTGAATACTTGAGAAGGGAGGGGCAGATTCAAAATCTAGAATGGTTGTGTCCACGGGACACTTTTCCCCCGAATTTATTAAAACCGTCCGGATGGCTGGATGTTTTAGCAGGGTGAGTATAGTAAGGGAATTTTGCGCACTACGTCTCGTACAACTAACTGCAAGTACTGTTCTTTCTTTACCTGTGTGGAGATGAAACCGCCATTACCGTTCCTTTGCTTGAGAAGCCAGCGAATGACAGAACTGTAGATATCCATCTTATACTCGCCGTGTATCATCGCCAGTAAAGCATACCCCGTTGTTTCCACATCCTTGGCCGTAACTTCCGATCCCACTCGTTTCTCTGGATGACTCGACCAGAAGCGCGTGCCAGGCTTAAGCTCGACGGCCATGCCAAGCAGAATCTCCAGACATTTCTCTGTATCTCGACTCTCAAACCGAGCTAACGCGTAGCATGTTATCGCCAAAGAATACGAGTCGGACGCTGATGAAAAGGATCGCTGGAGGTACTTTACAGCTCTTTCAGCGACGGAATGGTTGTGACTGCTCTCGATATAAGACAGCAACACGAAAGCCGTTAGGGCCGAGCCGGTGCCAGAACCGCCCTGGAGGCTTCGATCAAGTATATAGCCATCTTCGCGGAATGTACCGTCGGGATTCTGCTTGGAATCAAGAAATTTTATGGATTTTTCAATTTGGCCCTGGTCAATTTCGATATAGTCCTGGGCTATGGAAAACCCGCGGATGACGTGGGCGGTTAACCAGGTGGAACCGGGTTGGTCTTTTCTTCCGAAAGTGCTACAAAAAAAGTTTTTCGCAATAAATGTCCGTTAAGCAACAGTCTGCGACGAGTACAAGCCGGAAGAACAAGGAAAAACATAGACGGAAATATATGACGGAGAGTTCTTACTTATAGGAGCCATCTGCAAGCCGGTAATAAGACTGCCTCTTGAAGCCCTCTTCCATATTACGGATGAGTTTTTTCATTGGGTAGTTGGATAGGCGGGTGGATAGTCCGCTAAGATAACGAGCCAGGAATACGTTGGGCATCAGCAAAGCCATATTTTGTTCACCACACCCATGCGGCATTCGAATTAAACCATCGAATTCTTTAACATGATCGTCCATGGACATTTGCTTGAGTACTGAACCCCAGATATCGCCTAAAACATTAATGGGAACAATTTACATCCTGACTGGCTCCACGATAAAATGATGTAGGATACCGGCTATAAAGTATCGAAGTCCGTATTTTTGAATGTATATTGTTGAAACGTACAAGATTTCAGAAATTGTGCTGAAGTTTAGGCCATGGATTAGACACTCACCAAAGATATTGAGCGTTACAACCAATGAATCCGGCACAAAACTCGGTAGTTCCATAATTTCTCTCAAACCAACCGGAATATCCCAGTTTCTTTGCTTCCCTCCATCTACCACCACTGCCTTGGATGTTTTAACGACAAGCACACCGCCGGGATAGATTGTGAAGGATCTCTGTACTCTGTCAACAAGACCCAGTCCAGACTGCAGCAGTGATACAGTAGCAGTCAGCCGTCCCTTTCTGTATGGTCCAATAGGAAATGTGAAATGTTGGATAGGTTGCTGAGCGTTTACTGCAGAGCGCTGTGTGCTATTCCGTCGTTCGGGTGCTTTGCTGAACTCCACCGTTAAGACAGCGTCGCTTCCTGATGAAAGCGTGCGGAAGTTGTAAACGGTTACTTCAATGGAAGCTTGTTCGTGTTCCAGCATTGTGTTCGGGAGATCCGCATGGATATACCAGTCTTGATACACTTGCAGCTGTAAATAATTATTGAAAATGAGATTATGCTGAATATCAACGTGGATATACTAGTCTTGATACACTCGCAGCTGTAAATAATTATTGAAAATCAGATTATGCTGTAAATCGTTATTGGAGTGTGAAACAAATGAATCATATATTTCGCGGTTTCATCGGGATGTACCTCGCTGGGGACCAGTGTTAGTCCGAATGGTTCAACTGGACTGACAGCAAAAGCGGTTACTTCCCAAGTCGTGATTGCATCAGGCACTGCTTCCAAGAAGTCCACGTGCCCGGAGGAACTACAATGCAACAAACCGATATAAACCACCGCCAAACGGATCTGCTGTCCAAGCACTTGTCCCACTCAGCAATTTTTGTGATAAAGAAGAAGCTGTCCCGGAAATCTTGTCGAAGGATTTGCGGTTGTTTTGATTCTGAATCTACTCGTTTTCCTGTAACAATTGAAAGAAGTACAATCATATAGAAACGGAGTAATAAAACAGCCTAGCGCACCGGAAACCGAATCCATCATAAAGTCGCTATCGAAAAGCGACACAACAACGTTCGCGTCCTGCAAGAACACATTTTTCGATAATTACAACACACTGGAGAAACGACTGAGTAACACACAGGCACCTCAAATGACGATTTCAGTTGTTCTGTATTGCATGAGTCCATCAGACTTATAACCCAGTCGCAGTAGGAGCGATAGTCCTGTTGGGTCTTCGTAGGAAATCCGAGGAGCTTGGACATAATCTGTGAAAAAGCGATTGTCGCGGCACAGACTCAGCTCAAGTTTGTTTGAGCACCTACCTCAGTGCGTGAAATGTCGTGTCCAGTTGCTAGTTTCAGTAAGTTTTTGTCAACCGCTAAGAACCCAACCAAGGAGTTCTTGTCCGCGGTAACAGTGATTTTCGCTTTGTTTCCGCGACCGGGCAGGATATAGGGACGGCTGCCGTCTTGTGGTTCCACTTTAAGGTTGATCTGTGCAAAAGTCGGAAGATTTATTCCAACTGTGTTTGTACCGGTAGCAAAGACAGACTAACATTTTTTATCAGCTCCTGGTTGCCAATTTCGATATCCAGGACATCGCTTGCCAGGTCCGTCATATCGGGATCAACAGCATACACGACAACCTTCAACAGCGGTAACATCTCTTCTGTAATATTTACAGCCACGGTTTGGATCCCATGCTCGGGGACATTTACGACGTTGACAGGGAAGAGGCGTTTTCGACCGATTATCTAAATCACAACTGCTTAGAAAAAAGGTAATGCGACTACGTTTTCCTTTACCATTACCGTATAATGCATCTTGTTGCATAATGGCCCACACTCAAGGATAATCGGAATTGCGTCTCCCACTGTGTACGTTCTTGATTCGGAGAGACGAGCCTTCACCCATATCTTGGCTTGTCTAGCAATTTCTTTTCTCTTCGTGACACTACCAACAGTAACTTCCACCCAAGCATTGTGGTTGACAGCAGCATGCCAGTCGGTTCGCACGTGAGCGACTAGAGTTCCCAGTGTATCGTTCACAAAGAGATCCACCCCCCTTCTCAGAGTGGTCATAGTTCTGACTGCATCACTGGATGTGACCGTTGCTGTGTCCAGTGCGGTGCGATTCGAGTACGGCGTTCCGTCATGGTTCACGACACGGATGGTTATCGTTGCGGTATCCGGACGCGGTGTGTTGTACTTGGCGTGAATGTGCATTGCGAAGGGATCGCAGTGAAAAGGGATCTTCACGTCGCCCTTCTCTTCGCGGTTGGTTAACCTTTCCACGGCTCGGACTTTGACCGTCAGGAAACGGGTTTCGGATTGGTTTGAACAGAGTCGGGATATCTGGTAGCTGTCGAATTGGTGGGTGACTTGGATTGATTGTCCATTCGCCGTCTGTCGGAGTAAGCAACTGTCATCAGCTGAAAAAAGGTTGCGCTGTCCTTAAGAGAGGCAGTACCTGTGGCGGAAGCTGTTTCACTCCAACAGCTGGGCCCTCGATTGTAATGTAAACTGCTCCGAAGGCTGGATTTCCAGTTTGGTCCCTACAATGCCCATGGACAGATTTTATACATAGATTCTGTTCACGAAGAAATGTTTTCAATAAGGAACTTGATAGAATGCAATTTCTAAAGTACACCGTAA
>JAQGAU010002149.1:0-16461 GCA_034698045.1 Paramacrobiotus richtersi
CGCCCGACTTCCTTCAGAAACACAGCCGCTCTGGGACCCCAACTTCCCATCGTCTCGAATCCTATCGGCTGGACACAATATCGGTCGCTCAGAACGCTGTATCGAGTTTCCTTCTGTCTTTCTCGTTGATCCGCGGCCGCTCCACAGGTAGTGCTAGTGCGGGCGATGTAGGAGTCAGCACAGGTGTCCGCTACAGTAACATCCCAAACCAGCGGTTTTCCGGCTTTCCAGGGCATGAGCGTCATACCATCCGGGCGTTTCCCGTCCCCTCTGTCCAAACCAGGTGGTTCACGTACTGCAGGAATACTTGCAGAGATGAGTGCGCGCCGGATGACATCATTCAGTGCGGAATGTCTTGGATGTCTTATGTCCGTATTACTTAAATAGTAATGAAAGTCTCTTAAAGGTCATGGACTACATACGCAGCGAAACCATGCAGTGTTTCAGAAATACAAAGGAAGTGATAAAATGCCAAGCCCCGAATTGTTCCATCCTTTGAACAAGATCGCCGTTGCATGGAATTGATTTGAAATATTTGTTTATTTAAGGAATTTGTGCGACACGTGCGTTGTCAACAAAATTAAGTGTTATCAGTCCAGCGAATTCTGACGCTCAGAAATTATGAATCAGGAGATTAAGTCTATGGGAACTAGCTGCAACATGACATCAGAAGTTACGCCGTGTTTCTGATAAACAAACGCACCCTGCTGCGCATACGTTTATCTTATCCGGGCCATTCCGGCGTGTTTTTCATTACAGATACATGGACAATCTTCTTGCTGCTGATATATGTATCAGAGTTGGCTATACTTGCGCTCACAGCGAGAAGAGTCACACCGATTGCTGATGGCACCGCCGCGACACTACTGCGAATAGGGTGTGATTATTACTATTAAGGTAGGTCCATTTGTTTTTTTTGTTGCAGCGTTTGAGCGAAGTTATGCGTGGCAGTGTTATTTTGCTTTTGGCGACTGTCCTAGCTGAGACACTAGTATTGCGTGATCCGGAATTTTTGTCGTGTCCGGTCGTGTCGACATTGAACCTGGGCTGCTGCCAAATACTTATCATTTCTAGGTACTTCGCTAACATTATGTCACTCTAATAAGTTGTATGTTGGATACACTCAGTAACAGTGCAACCAATCATCTGTATTTGTATTATATTCGTCGCTTTGCTGACTGAATGTGTACTACCTTTTTTCGGTGATGTTGTTGGCATTTATTATTCGAGCTAGTTGTTGCAAGCCTTCCCATTGTGTACTTGGATTTTATTTAATTTCTTTTCCTTATAAACCATTATTGTGTCTGCAGTCTATTGTGGTTTCATCGGGCGACGGTTATTACATGACCCAGGTGCTCGGCAGCACACAGACGTTTTCCCGAGCCGGACAATGTTTCGGTTACTCTACCAGGATCACGGCTACCGCATAGTAGACCGGTGAACAGCTGGAACGCGGCCGATGTCATGAGGGCGGACGAAATGCTGCAGCATGCATATGGGACAGTCATTGCGGTTGAGCCCGAAGGCCTCGTCGTGGACTTTGGCTATGACGGCCAGCGGCGCCTTTGACCAACTGATCTCCGGCACTTTGTCGACTGCGATCTGGCTGACCGATCGGTGGTGCAGATCCTTCTGGAACGACAATTGCAGAAATTGCAGTGCACTTCTCTGGCCTTATGCTGCCTTAGCTCTCTTACTAAAGTGTGTCACGGCCCGTACCCGTCGTATCACCTTAGCTGGCTAACGGCGGGATAAACACCTTGGTGTACGTCCTGTGCACTTTGAGGACTTGTGGTCAACTAGGCTGTGCGTTGCCGGTCCACAAGTGTCAGTGGTGGCTAGTCAATGTAACCTGGAGCATAAACAGTTTTTCGGCAGCTAGGCGTTTTTGGAACTTTGTGCACTCGTTGGAGGCATCCATGGCGGCGGGGTGCTGCAAGCAGCTGTTGCTAAACCAATGTACAATGCCAAACAGCTTGCGTGGCGTTCGTTTGAACGGTTCCCTGTACATGGCTGCAGTGAAGGAAGATGTATGTCGATTGATTGAGACCCAGCTGCCAACCTTTGATGTTCGGCGGACGAGCGACTGGGTGTCGCGGGCTGTGTCGGACCAGTGGCTGTGATGAGAATAATGCAACATTCTAGTACAGCAGCGAAATGAAGGGTGAACCGCGTACGCACATACTCCACCGGTGTACTGGGGCAGTTTGTGATTACTCATGTACTGGCGTTACGTGTAGTGCCGGTGGAATGTGTATCACCATGCGCAGCGAAGGGTGAACCACGTACGTACTCCACCAGCGCACTAGGGCAGTTTGTGATTACTCATGTACTGGCAGTCCTCCCCGGTGTTCACGATTGAGGTACTCCTTCCATAGCTAATGGAAGTATGCTCCTTCGGTACACGTACTTCTTGCAGTAGAACGATCTGCAGTTACCTGTTGTAAAAGCTAGTACTTTGCGAATCAACTATTTGTTAGCCCTCTGCATGCTATCAGGTTTCACTGCAGCGATATTGTAGCAAAGAAACATAACAGCCTTGTAACAACTAACAAATTGCCAGTGGTCAAACTTCACACATCCTGCTTTTCATCCAGAACAACAGAAGCGCCGAAACGAGCATCAGCAGTATATCATCAGCTTACAAGAGCACAAGAATACATAAGTTTGATGGAAACAGCGGCTAGCAAGACAACTCCGGCTACTACAGCAACTGACATTGACCGTGAAAACCAGGTTACAGAGTACACATATGATGGACATTGCACCACAGTCCATAACATGTGTTGCAGCAGTAGCACTTACGGGTTGGAAAAGAAATAACAACGGTCCATCTGCGCAAGTTCAAGCAAAAATGAGATGTGCCGCGCTGTGTTATACAAGATAAGCTGTTGTAATAAGTACACGCAATCAGTGTTACGGAATCAAAGTGCACTTTCATCTTGCTTTCACGATCGCGGAAATGCGACGTATGGTCATGTGCATTTTTAGCTTCTACATTTTCAACAACCGTGTAAATATGTTTTTACACTTCTGTTTCTGAATTGTTTCGCATTACTTTACAATCTAAAAGTACAACTTAACGGTCAAGCATTTGCAGCAATAGCATTATAATCCTGATGTCGCGCCAGAGTTTTACAGTTTCTAATAGTACACGGTGTGCCTGCTGCATTTGCAATTCTACTTACAGCACTGATGAAACGATTCTGCAACTTCCAATGCTGGAATCCACGCAGAGCAACAACCCTGCGACCATCACACCAAAGCTGATAGATGTCTATCCATCGCTTCCAGAAGCCGTTATACGAGAGCAGACTTTCAGTCAAGCGTCAATGCGTGAATACGTTATTCTTCTCACTAAGGATACCGATAAAAAGTATACCGATTACGCTGAACATTACACCGGCGTTCCCGCATTGAACGCTATTGAGGCGCGTATGCCTGGTTTACCTGGTTGGGGGATCGCTAAACTGTATCCAACAGAAGCTAGCCAATACCAGACGAACTGGAAGTGCGCTTATGAGGCACTGCGTAAAATGGACACAATGAAAACTTTGCGTTCACGCAGTATGTTGGAGAAACCGGGAAACCGCCAGAGTCTGTGCCGAACAGACCAACCGGCCCGTCAGGAACAGATGGTGCGACATCTTCGCAGTGATCTCTTTGGTCATCTCACTCCGGAAGAAATTAAGCAACTTCGGGATCGTCACGAGGATGAAGCGCTTGGAAATGGCAGGTCTGCGAAGGTTTTCGAATTTGATGCAGGGAAATCTTCAGTTTATGCAAATCAGCCAGAATGCGACTTGTGCGAAGCCCGAGAGTCTACATTTGGAGTATCAGTCGTGGAAAAACCAATGCTGATTGACGACCGCACGCCCAAAAAGGATGATGAGCCTGGTTTTCCAGAAAGTGAGTGTAACAATGTTGTTTGTTTTTCATGGTTATAGAAGGTGATGACCACTTTCTATAATAACATTGATTCTAAAACCGATTTTGCGATTCAGAAAAAGCGTATTTAACTTCTTGCAGCATTTGGCAATGATGAAACGTCTGAAAAAGTGTCCCCCCATGGTGATGAACACAGTCCCCTACGTTTTTTGCGGCATTCCGGTGAGTTTTTGGTTTTCTCAGGGCGTGGTAAGTGTGCATAACAACTGTTCTGTTATTTAGGGTATCAGCTGGACTGCGACAACGACCGTCCACGGCCCCCGTCAACCAGCCAAGTACAGCCAAGCCAGTCGTCAATAAGTGGGATAATGAGTGTGCAAATACCACGCATCATGAGTGAGTCACTACGGAAACTCATCACGTATTCAGTACAATCATTTTCATGTCGCGCAGGTGAATCTGCCGTTCCCGCACTCAAGGCTACGAAACCACATAAGAAGAAGAAACGCACAATGTTTGACAGCGAAAGCGATGGTGAAGAATATATTCCACCGGGAAAAATGTCGGATGATGATGATGACGATGAAGATTCGGGTTTGAAAGGTAAAAAATGTTATTATGTTTTGATGCAACTTCTAAGCTATAGTGTGAAGTTTTTGGATGAAATATTGCCATTGCTGTAGCGAATTATAAAAAATGGACACGTAGCAGTGGATCAAGCAAAAGCCTCTCCATTAAGGGTGCTCAACTTTTGTCCGGCAAGAAAGATGTCAGTCCACCTATTAAGGTGACGGTTGAGGCGAAAAACGAAAGAGACTTCAGGAAAAAAGCACCTCTGGCGCCACCACCATCAGTCCATCGATTCAGAGTCCCCTGCTGCGGTAGAAACCTGGGTTCATTCGGATCCGCCTTGAAGCATGTTCGCGGTGCGGAAAATAATGGCAGAGGAAAACTACTGCTACCCTGTGAGCACTGGCGCTTAGATATCCGCACTCGTCCACTGTATCTTCTGAACGCGCGTCCACAAGGGTCCATCATCGACATGAACCTGCTGACGGGAACAAATACGCCCATTGCCTGGCCCATCAACCGCGATACCCAGCTTCCACAACCTATGGTCCTGGATGAGGAGGATGTGCGGGTTTACTGCACTCAAACCGCTGATTACCACCGCTTACTAGTAGATATTCAGCAACTGACGGTTCATGGGTTAATCAATGAGTTTACGAACAATACCTCCGTCGGCCTTCTGATTGGTGCCTTGTGGGCTGCGCGTGAACAGGCGCTCAACAACCCGGGAGCCCATATAAATGAAGCACCGCAAGCCATCGCACTGGTTGGAGAAGAGGATAAACAAGCCATGGATGAAGATGCTGAGCCCATTCATGGAAACGACAATGAAGAGGAAGAATACATGTGGTGTGCTAGCTGAAATGGAGGTATGGCGTAATGGAGATGTATTCCAGTAAATGTGTCAGAGACTGTAGGTGACCTTTTCGGCGGACTACTGTTTTGATGGATCGCTGGGAGTGACGCATATTGTTCTTTTTCTCAAGTTGTGGATGATGACTTCCATTTTTTATTGAAACGGGTAGTACATCATATATTAATGTTTGTTTGGTGCATATAAAATAGAGTTTTCAGTTTGATTCTATAGACACTGGAATTATGCTGTGGCGTTTTGAAATTTGTATTTTCATGGAAGATGAGTTTTTGGTGTACTATGAATGTGTGGTTTCTGTTCGCCAAAACCAATACCATTTTTTATTGCTTTTGCTAGCTGATGTTATTTTCCGCGGTTCGTCATGTGCAACAAACGGATTCAATTAGTACACTACACGTCCGTATCTTTGCCATATTAGAACTGAAGAACAAGAACATGTACAAGAACATGTAACCACCTACATGTAGAAACCAAACCAGCAGCCATCGGTTCTGCATCTGTACATATTTTATCTGTTTACGATGGGCGCAGTTTTCAGTTTTGTGCTTTATTAATGATGGGCATATTGTCTAGTTTATTTATTCTTTTCTGTCTGATGAATGTAGTCCATAGGATATGAAATGTTTGCTTCGATTTATGTAACACGAAAACGGGGTCAGCTTCATGGCTGTCTATGGCTTATAAATCTTATTTCTTACATCCGCTTACATGTTGTCATATAGTCCACGGCGTGTAAGTAGCTCAGTTCATGTAATATTGTTAAACCCTCATACAGGAATGAAACTACCGACTACTAAGCAGTAGCAAATACTGATGTTTAAATCAGTAAAGTCGTTCATAAATAATGCTAAAGAATAAAACGCAGTACATGTGAAACAAGACAGGCTCACCTAAAGATACTTAATCTGTTCCATATGGGCGCAATCCAAACATTCATAAAAGTCGACTTTACTGGCATGTTTGTGGAAGGCGTAGTTCACCGATGTTGTTTTTGAATCTTTACCTTCAATGGAAGCATCCACAGCTCCGGAGCGGTGACTCGTCTGTTTGTGGCACTTGAAGCACATCAACTCTTGCTTGATTTTCACGCCGAAAAAAACCGTGCGGATATGTTCAATCAGCTGCTGTAAAAGTTAATAGTCCATGTCACGGCGATTGTTGGCTAGGTCACGGTACATGTTGGCAGCTTCATGGATGACACGGTACGTGTAACCTGCGGCACGGGCTCGCTTCAACAGTCCGGAATGAAGTATGCCCGTCTGCGGATCGGGATCAATGTTCTCCTTGTTGTCGATGGGTGAGTTACGCGGGCAACAGGGAGAATCAGCTTGTGAGGTCGGTGATTTCTTTTTTTGGCTATGGACGGGACGTTGTGCAGCATCATCAACCAGTTGGTGATTTGACCAAGGATCGTTCAGTGACTTATGCTCTCCTCCCATTCGGCGATCCATTAGAGTGACTGCTTTTACTGGAATTGCTGACTCCTTAGAAACTGGATCCCTGCTGATCGGCAATTTGGAAGCGACTGCTAGTGTATCTTTTTCAAATGAGCAAGGTTCATCAGGTGCTGGTTGATCGTTACGAATGCGCCAGTCGACTAACATGGCAATTGCATACAGACAGTTTGGCGCCCAGCGGATATGTTCGAGTAGAGGGACATCCTCTTTCTCCCAACGGTTTATTCGGACTCCACAGTGGAAGCAGGTAACTGCATCAGCAGTACCTGTATCAGAAAGTAACGTTAGTATTTTGAATGGACAGATCCAGCAACCAGATAGCTCTTACCTGTGTAGAAGAAGCCAGCATGCACCAGAGCTTTTGGTGACTGTACCATCTGCTTCGGCCATGTGCCAAAAAACGAAGCCTTCCGACGTAACGGTGTATCATGTAAAGGGTACCGATGGCTAATCAATGATGCTGTATTCCCGGGTGATATTGTTGTTGATACTGCTGCATGTCGGCGACGGAATTCTGCGCACTTGGGATTACACTTCAGGTGATGTTTTAGAGGATCAGCTTCACCTGCCAATGTCAAATCCACGTTATTGCAAAATGTACAAATAAATGCATCCTGCAGCGCGATACTGTAAAAGCCATCTGCAGCTAGTACCGCGCTTAACTGTGGCTTCGCCTGTGCATGCCACAACAGGCGATAATGCGGTACGTTTTTCTCACATAGGCTAGCGTATGCTCGAGAATACATGTCAAGAAAGTTGGCGTGTACACAGTCGACATTACCAGGACTAGTATTTTTATAAGCTCGAGCGTGGGAAAGTTATCTGGATAATACATCACGAGCTGACTGATTAAATCGCCTGGGCTATCATGATTCTACCAAGTGTATAAAACCCTACGATGGTTCCTATCTATTCATTGAATCAACAGATTTATTAAAATAATGGCTGTAAATTTTCTGACTCTGACCCGAAAATCTGCTCCAGGAACTCCATATGCACATTTACTAGTATCGGCCCCGATGATACATGGTGGTGAGTAGTATAAAAGAGCAGTCTTTATAACACTCAGTCACAGTTTTTTCGAAAATGTCTTCAAGTTTTGAGACTTTTTGTATGTATGCCCACACATATCGGCGGGAAATACTGTTAAGTGTCATTATTCTGCTGCAGTTAATTAGTATTGCAATTTTCATTTCTATTTTTGTAAAATTCAACGTTATTGGTAAAGTTGCAGAAAATATTGTTACTGCGATATCGCAGCCGTCATTGACTAATCGTGATAATTTAGGTAATAAAAACCAGTCAACTCTGTATCCTGTATTGAATGCTACCGATATACCTGCTTTTTCCAGCACACGCATTGTATAATTTTGTTGTTATTAATTATAGCACCAGCCGACGAACATCATGTTTAGCCTCAGTACGTTCAAAAATAATGAACCTCCTTCAATTCATTTTCGATTACTTTCACCAGCTAATGCAGCTACGAAATGCGGTTTTCATTTTTCATTGGATCAACTTCCGGACATTTTACGCGGCATTACGGAATTCAGTCGGCTTGTTAATAAATGGACAGCAACACAGAAGAACACAGTGACCCCGGGCAGTCGAGCTGGAAAAGGGAAGTTTCAGAATGTAAATTATCCTAAAAAAACCGCTAGCAAAGTTAATGTAGTATTAGATTCTGCCGAGTTAGCTATGGCTGATAATGACATTGATTTTGATGCTGATGATGAAATGGACTAATAAAATGTGTGCAAATTGCAGTGAAGCTTACAAACGGTTACAGTAAACGACTCTTTTCACGTAGAAAAAAATATTTTAATTCAGTACTGTATTCCCGACCTAACTTGTCCATGGTTTCGTACAGTGTGGCACTCGCACACTGTATGTGACGTCATGAGATTCATTCTGGTTCAGCTGGTCTGTTATTCGCGAATTAATAATTAATAAACAGTAAAATGTAAAGGTCTGCTCACGAAATAATTCTTGCGACAGAATAACTCGATAAGTACAACAGATTTCTTCGTCAACGGTTTCACAAAATTTTTATCGTCGCAAAATCTGAACGTCTGTTCTTCAGCCGACAATAATTCAAGATTTTCACTGTTGCACGAACGCAACTCACTAGCGAGCACCCGATTTTGATGGGAGTCCAGAAAAGGCCAACGTCATGGATCCCCGTCCTAACAAATTTTGACGAACCCCCTTACAGCAGTACAGTAAGGGGTCCCCCATGGGTTCGCCCCCGATGCAGAATGTGGGGCCCCTCGGCTCGCCCCGATGCAGAATGGGAAGCCCCCTCGGTTTTTACCCGATGCAAATGAATGGGGGCCCCCCTCGGTTCGCCCCGAATCCCAGCGCAGAATGGGGGCCCCCTAGCTTCGCCCACAATACAACTTTTGTAGCACGGAAAAAAATCTTTTCAATAAACTGGAAAGATAACTTTACAAGAATTTCGGAACTGCTGCTCGAAACTAATTTTCTATGCAGAAAAACGTAAATATAGACGTTGCAGCTAAGCAGCCGTTCGGCGTGTTCAGTTCGAGCGTTCAGTGAACAATGAACCACGCCATACAGTCCTGCCTTGGCCAGACTATAAAATAAATGGACAAGTTAGGTCGGGAATACAGTATTACATTGCGGGTTTTAGAAAAATCAGCATTAAACTGACAGAAAATCAAACAGAATCAACTCATTTCTATTCCCTTCACAGTTCACGTGTCCTTTACTGGATTTTTCTTCTTCTTTCTCTTCTTTTTCTTCATCAGTACCTGATTGTTGTTTCGATTAGTCGGTTTTTGTACCTTAACCAATTTGGTGATTTTTTTAGCTGCTGCTGATAGATTTTTAATAGGAACTAGTACAAATTCATCCATTCCACCCAATGTAATTGAATAAACCCGCTGAAATCCGTCAGAATGTTCATGCAGCACGTCAGAGCGAACACGTAAATTGCCTGGAGTACACGGTCTCAGGTCGAGAAACAAATATCCGTAATTACGGGCAGTAGCTCGCTTATATGCTTCCATGAATGCTGAACTTGCGCGTGGGAACATTTGTCGGGCTAAGATTTCGATCTGTAACATGTCTCGCGGTTGTTTCCAGAGAACTAAGTAGTGAGAGTTAACTGAAATTGTCCGCATGAAAGGATTTTGGTAAAAAACATTCTGTACGGTGAGAATAACCGATCTATTCAGGTGATGCGTACCGCGCGTAAATAACGACACAACACTTTTATTAATATTTTGCATTTGATCATCAAGAATTATTAAAGATGGTTCACACTTATCAGTAAATGATTCTTCAGCAATATCGTCAGGAATGTTTTGTATGAAAATTACATTCTTTACTGATTTTTTAATTTCTTTGAAAATAGGCGAATCGTAAGAATAAATAAAAAAAATCTTTCGGGGGAAAGGATTGATTTTCTTTAACTCCAAAAGGTTTGCAATCCAGTAGGTCTTCCCCCCTTGGCTCTGACAGCTGCATACTAAATTAAAGGGGTGTATTAGAACCTGGTCAAAAAGAAAACTTTGATACATTTTCCGAGTTACCATCTGATGATGGACATAGGTTTATATCGGACGGTAGCCGAAAGGAACAGTGCGATAATTATCATCCTTTATCATTCTCTTATCAAAAGTGAATCTCAAAGTTTTGCTCTGCGGTCTTGATTCCAGCTCCCATGAGCCTTTTAGGCGAAAGATTTTATACGGATTAACAATCCGATGCGATTTCGCTGGATGCAATATCATGTCCTGAAGAGTCTCAGGAGTAAATAACTGTACATTCCCCTGATTAATGGTTATGCCCTTGACCTTAAACACTGCTGCACCATCTCTAGTATAATAAGCATACATCTTAGGCCCTCCGCACACGAACAAAATAATTCTGTCGTTTCCAATTTCCGACTTGAATTCACCTAAACAGTCACCGACAGGAAGCGATGGAAGATTAGGCTCTTCTACAGCAATGACACAGTCTGTGTCCACATACAACAGTCGCTCAATCCCAATAAAGGTCATCGCCTGATACAGCTCAATTCGTGCGTAGCTTGTCACAAAGGAGGCGATAATAACATTAGCATTTAAATCACTGCTGTCTAACTCAATTGCTGAAGTGCTCTGCACTTGTAAAACATCATCCGTAACAACATCAACATAGGTCACATTGTATTTACCGGAGAAAAATAATTCATTAAAGCGTTTCTCATTACAAACGTACTCAAACTTCGGACGATTTTCTTTAATAGCCAATTTTCCCCATAGAGTATTAAGCATTAGTTTGGATAACAAGCGACGGGTAGGATTGTTTTGAACCTTTTTCGGGTCGACAATTACCGAATCACGCTAAGCAAGCTGCGCCAAGTATTTCTGTTTCTCTTCATCAGTAGTACATTCCTTAGGGTAACCACTGGCCGCCACTTTCTCAGCCATGAATAAGCTTATGTATTTTCCAAACAAATCACCCTTAGCAGCATAGTGCCACACCTCATAAATATGCAGGATTTGGTAACCGTAAGTTATAGCTAGCTGCAGTTCAGGAGTGGTGTAAACGCCGACAAAACTGCGCTGCAAATCATCATGCGTGCATGGTCGGTACTGACTACTGGAGGCTTCACTAGCACAGCACCCACAAAGCACGAACATACATTTGTCACGAATACGCCTAGGCAATACGGGTAATGCTAAATTAATTGGCGCCAAAATTCGAGCATGTACAATGCCGAAATACTCGTTAATGCTGGTTGACTGAGGAAATAGTTTTACAGGAAGTCCTAGCGGATACTGTTGCTGCTTACAGACAGCAGGATAAAGAGAATTTTTATTCAAATAAGAAATGTACTCGCCTCTAGTAGCATCCGGCTGGGCTATTAGCTGAAAAGCTTCCGTCCGGCCACCGTACAAAGCATCTCGGATATTCATCGGTGTAATGTGCGAAAAACATGACATGATGGTCTTGACATCGGCTTTGCTTTTCATCTGCTGCCACTGACAGCTCCAGATGCAAGTGTAGGTAAATCCTTTCTTTTGAAGATATTGCTGTTTCCGGATGGTTCTCTGATGTAGCTGAATCATGGTCTGACCTCCATAGGTTTTGGCATCGCGAGCAAAGCAGGACGGACAACTGGAAAAAATAAACAAGTCATTCACGCACTAAATTTCTCACGAACGAGTAACAGTGATCGTATCGAACGGTCAGATAATTTTAACATAATCTGATCATATACAAAAAAGGCATTCTCATGTCCCACTTTCCCACGAACACATGGTCTACTATCTCATGCACAGGTATGGTTAATAAATCGTAAACAGAAAAACATTCTCATGTTCTACTTTTCCAAGAGCGCATGGTCTACTTTCTCACGAACGGGTATGCTTAATCATATCATCAAAAAACAGCCAAACAGAGTTTTTCAACTTCTTACAAATAGGTCAATGCATAATCAGATCGAACAGTGAAACACAATCGTGTGCATAATTTGGAGGCGCCCTGTTTCCCAAATTGAAATTAGTTCAACGAGCAGTGCACTTACCCGTGAAAATAGCATCCGTGGTATTCCAGCACTTCGTTTCCATCATCAATAAACCCATCTACCAAGTAGCGGCCGATGCGTTTTTCTCCATCAGGATGATTACGAGCATGGCGTATTCCACAACCGCGGGTAGTTGCTACGTAATGCATCCATTCCAGACTTTCGTAGGAATATGTGCGGTAGGTTTGGAGATCCTGAGGCGTCAAAAATTGGATGCTGTTAGGCGGCATAAAGCGAGCACGGTAGACAAGGTTGACAAAGCTGGGGAGTGATACTGATTCTACCAAGGGATTGAATCCCGTCAGCTCCTGCATATCGGTGCAAAATCTCTGACAAGCTTCCCGCAATACCTGAAAATAAATATTCTTGATTAGTAAAAGATATAAATTATGTTCGCTACTTAGTGTGTACCTGACAATCATTTTCACAATATCTCAGAATTTCTCTGTGGAAACTCCACAACTCTTTTTTCTGTTTTTCACCATCATACCATTGTTTAAATTCCTTGTATTCGGTTACGCTCATCTGTGACACCATATAATACTTTTCATCAGGTATGGTACCGACGTAGTTGATATTGTCGCCTGATGTAAATAAAAAAGGAAAACGTCCTTTCGCTCCTTCAAACCCAAATGCCTTAGGCATCGCTCCCAAACTCATCGGTAGAAACGCTAGAGAATCACGTAAAGTGATTTTGTATTCGGGTACATAAATCTGCAGAAATTTCAAACCGCGCATGATGACACTCGGCCAGATCCCCTCTTGCTGCAGATACTGCATTAGAAAATTACCGTCGTACCCCATCAGGTTATGGAAAATCACGATATGGTTTTTATGATCCGCAGAAAACAATTAACGACAGAACATTAGCCCTGCTTTGAGGTTAAAAAAATGAGTGGCTTTACCTTCCCCATTCACTGCAACGGCTGCTACAGGCACATGCCGCGTACCGCTAATATCAGTCTCAAAGTCGCAGTACAAGAAAGGTCGCTTGCGTTTAGCATCGGTCGTATATTGTTGAATAAAACAATGATGATTATCCTGGACAGTTAACTTACAGCTACGACAGTAATATTCACCACATTGATGCTCGGGATTAGATACTGAACGTGGCTTGGCTGCTCGAACTGTCATTCCACAGTCCTGACACTTGTAGCGTAGCTGACACTCCGTCATGTTATTTTTCTTAATTACTTCCTGATGGTAAGCAAAACAACTTGGATTTGAAAAAGTGCGATTACATTCATCACACAATATACGGCGCTCCTCAGGTACACAGTCTGACCGCCCGCAGACAAAACAGGCTTTAGTGCAGTGATGATCAGAAAGCGAACAGCTGAGAAATTTATGACAGTGTGGACATTCGCGACGTTTTCCGAAAAAACGGACCGGTCTAGTTATAACAGAATAGTGATATTGATACAGTAAAAGGTACAATGGCTTGGCACCAGCTTGACCTTGGTATAAAATTCCATGTTCACGACTGGGGTTTTGATAAATCAGTAGCTGATACTCGGGTAATAAAGCGGCTTGAAACTTATCATATTGCGCATAACTAACTGCCCCTAGTGGGACGTCCGCCTGCTGGTACAGTTTCAGGGCCTCAACCTTTTGCACCTGATAACGACCATCAGTCAGCCTTCGCCATGTTTTGGGATCTTTTTTATGCAGACCCCGAGCATGAGCTTGAGCGATAGCCAGTGCTAGCCCAAAACATAAGTTGTCAGAATTGCGCACGGTAGTGACCCCTTTAAAACGTTGGGCTTTCCGCCAAGTTAACTCCGGCCGAGTATTACCGCTACCAACTGGAGCATTAGGCACACGGACCAAATTGATGAAAACAGGTAAGTTTAGGCTGAATTCAGTCTTTGAAGTCAAAACATTGGCAATGAGATATAAAAACATTTCAGCATTGATGTCATCTTGCTGTGATAACTTCAGTTGCACTGGATGAGACAATTGAGCAGATTCTAAAGAAACACTAACCAAATCACTACGGTTGCTGATATAAGTGCGCAAAGTCCGAAAAATTTCTTCCAACAAAGCCAGTAGAACGGGCAGGACACTATCAACACCTTGAATTGGTAATTGCTTGATTTGAATTTTGAAATTCCCGGCCCATACATTTCACCATAATCAAAACTATTGTCCATGGCTGGTGATATTCACATACTAATAAAAATTAGTATATTCATATCTGTTTATATAAGCCAGAAATGTTTGGGTAAGCGGAGATTGTAAAATGAACTGCAGAAAGAAATTTTTTATCTGATGCAGTTTGAACTGTTATCGTCTTCTGAGTCAGAATAAGCTACTTGATCTACTGAAAACTCGATTACATATTCCCTTTTATAAGGTAGCAAAATTTCACAGAATCAACATTATTTGTTTTTTCATAGAAAGCTTGATAATGAAAAGTCGTTACATGCTTACTGGTCTTCATTCGCGATGCACCATCAATAGTTTAAACGATGTCTGTTCAGTGTACGATACTGAGATTGAAGAAGAGCAGCAAAATCCTGGACTTCAGAAACGTCTGCAAGAGCAAAAAGAGTCATTCCTTGTCTGGCGCAAGTTACCACTATGGCAGCGCTATTATTTACCGGCCTGGGGATACATGAACCGTAATACTGTTATCTGCTATTACTGCAACAAAGAATTCTACTGGCGAGAGACATCAGCAATCATTCACCATGCCGAACGCGAATGTCAAGACCTGAAGGATTACCCCCCCCTTAACACGGACCTCACCACAATGCAGACACACCGACGAAGAACGACCTCTAAACGATTCAGTACATTCTGTAGTGAGCTGCCGGACGACAACGACATTGAATTTTTAGTCGCACATGGTTTCGAGGCTGAGAACGTGCTACAGTGCGCGCATCCAGGGTGTGAATGGATTCAAGATTGGGAAGCTGTTGGATCACTTTCTAGACTAAAAAATTACGGTCATGCTCGGATTCACTGCTACAAAACTTTTGTTAATTAATGCAATGAAATCTGTGGCAAAATGTTCATGATGTTTCAGGTGTTTTTGATACTATGAAACGGAAATAGAATATACTGATTTTTCTTCATCATCATCAATTATCATCATCAAGATTCTTCATCAGTGGTGAACTTCATGTTTTTGCACACTTTAACCAACTTTGTATTTTTGATATTCGGACACAAGTCGAGAAGCTTTGTTAATTAAAAGCAGCAAAATCTGCGATAACATATTTATGATGTTACAAGTGTTTTTGATAATATGAACCGGAAATAAAGTTAACTGATTTTTCTTTCATCATCATCACTAAAATTATTCTTCATCGGTATTGTACTGCATATGTTGCACACTTTAACCAACTTTAGCCTTTTGATATTCGGATACATGTCGAGAATCTTTGTTAATTAAAGCAGCGAAATTTGAGATAAAATATTTATGATGTTACAAGTGTTTTTAATAATATGAAACGGAATAAAAATTAGGGTAAAAGTCCGATTTAGGGCGTGGCTTGGAATGACGTCATTTGTGACGTAACCAATACAGAAAAATTTTCAGAGTCGAATGAGCATGACCTTTCTTGGCGCAAAGGTCACCGGACCAAGATATGGAATTATCATGAAATACATAGGAAATAAGCAGATAACGCATTTAACTGCAATATGTCTGGCTCAATTTCACCAAATAAATCTGACCACGCATTTTCTTGTTTTCAAGAATGCAAAAACAGGGTAAAGGTCCAATTTTTTGAGCTATGACCTAACTGAAGAAAATGTCATAGGGCCGAGATACAAATTTATTTTCTATTATTATTATTATTAACAGAAATATCGAAAAATCTGCTAATAAGCAAAAAAAAACAAAATGGCACGCCGTCCGCGCCAAGATATTTATTTCGAGTGCTACGAACGATTCACCGACAGATGCTAACTTCTCCACTCGAGTTAGGCGTGGGCCCGGCGGGGCCCGTTAAAAAATGGAACAACCAAGAGAAGTGTTTTATTAGGAAAGTATAACACTACAAAAGACAGCATTATAAATCAGAGAGAACCTTTTTTTTTAACTTTAAAAGACCATGAACCAAGAGAACGGCTGTTCCGGATTACCTATGCGCATCCCGCCACGGCCGCTTCGCGGCCGTGAC